>PVJD01004547.1:0-134002 GCA_004026545.1 Mormoops blainvillei
TGGAAAGAAAAAAGAAACGGGGAAGGTTCTCAGAAAGGTCACGGCATATCTATTCATCGTCTTGGGGTACGGAAGGCATTTCTGAGACAAGGAGACTGACACATCCGCCCACACAAAAATCAAAGCCTGTCTGTCCTCGCGCAAGTGGGTGGGGCCGTGGGGTGGAGTGTCGCTTAGCCTTCAAAAGGAGGGAATCCCAGCCCCTGCCACAACAGGGAGGGACCCCGAGGAGAGTGTGCTGAGGGAAATCAGCCAGGCACAGGAGGCCCTCCGAGGTCCTCAGGCCGCCACGTCCACAGGGACGGGGCAGAGGGCGGGGGCCGGGGGCTGGGGACGGGACGGGGTTAGTGCTCCGTGGGGACAGAGGCTCAGTTTGGGGAGAAAATGTCCTGGAAAGAGACAGTGGCGACGGCTGCAGAACAATGTGCATGTGCTTAATGCCCCTGAGCTGGACACCGAATAATGGTCAAATGGTAAACGTCACCTTACGTACGCTTCATTCATCACAAGGGAACGATTATGAAAAAAATTTAAAGTTCCGTACGACAGAAGAATTTCACCAACACTGGAGACCAATGACTCGCTGGGAAAACGCACACGCTGTTTATTTAATCGCCAATGGCCTAATTTTGTTCATTTACAAATGACTCATGGAAATAAGAAGATGACAAGTCAACTGAAGGAAACAGCGAGTGAAGGGTGGATCAGGCGACTGGCAGGTAAGTTCAGGAGGCCGAACGGCACTGGGACAGGAGCCGCCCCACACGCCCCAAAGGAGCCACTGAACAAATGCCCCCCGCAGACCGGCCGCAGAATGTGCAGCGCCGCCCCGCCCCCGCCTCCACCCTGTCCCCGCACAAAATGACCACGTGGGCCCCTGTTCAGAGGTTAGTGGTTTGGGAGGGAGAGCACTGCCCGGCAGCCGCCCTGACGGGGACGGCAGCCTCCCCGTGGGGAGGGGTGGGCGAGCGGGGATGGTGGGGCGGCCGCGGCACAGCCCACACCGCTGGCCCCCGTCCTGCCCCATCTCCCCAAACGTGAGGCCAGCCCCTGTGGCCCAAGTGTGCACACAACTATGGAAGGAACAAGGACATGTTCGGGGAGAATGTACCAGAAACTGTCCACACGGGAAGACACCATGGGCCCTTCTGGTCGCTTCCTTGTGCATAAAAAAAAGGGGAGGCCCCCCACTGACTTTGTGCCCCTGGCCCAAATCCAGCACCTTAGCGTCCGTCTGCTCCGCCAGCCTCACCTCAGCTCGGACTCCCGCACTTCTGTCCCTCACCCTAGCTCTTCCCTCGGCGGGGGGCACCACAGAGACCTCACGCCACCAAATTCTAGAGGTTTTAAAATGCTCTGGCTCAAACCGCCACGACCCCAGGTGAGATCCCCAACAGGCTGCCCAATGGCAGCCCCAGGATTGGGGAGCCCAAGGTTCTTTCTCCTCCTGACCCCATGGCCGTGTGCGTCTTGTGGGCCTCGATAAGCGAGTCCCAGCCACCCTGCCAAAGACCCCATCGACAAGCACGCCCGCAGCACCGACCCACGTGCGGAAGACACGGGGCAGCTGGGGTTGGTTCCTCTTCCAGCAGGGACGGCCTTTCCCCGCCCGGGAGTGAGCTGGCAGCACCTTGTCCCAGCTGTGCCGGTCAGCCCGGCGCAGCCAAGGCTTCTTCCAGGCCCAGCCATTCTGTGCCTATGAGCCCGACGGCACTGCGGACGTCACCGGGTTGCACCGTTCTAACAAGACGGTGACACGGGGCCGCGGGCTGGCTCGGCAAACGTCGGGGGTGGCGGGGCCCCAGGTTCCAGCCTCCCACTGAGCACACATGTAAAAGCGCTGGGGTCACGCAGCTGCGGCTCGGCCGGCTAGCCTTGAGGTCTCTGCCCAGAGGGAGCCTGGCTCTGTCCAAAATGGAAATCAAATTCTTTGCATGTTCAAGCCATTAAGCACCTCCTCCATGCCGCCCTGCGTTTTCCAAAACGCTAACTTTGTTTTCTAGTCCTACCCGACGGGGAAGCATCAGGCCCCAAGGCCAGAGCCAAGCTGGAGGGGACAGGCGGGCGGAGAGGAGACCGGTCCCCGGGGCTGCGTGTGAATTCAGCAGATGGCGTGTTTTTCCCATCACCTGGGGACCTGAGCCAATCTGTGTAAAAACAGGCTGCAAAGACATGCGGGTGGGAGGAAGAGCGCAGCAGATAACAGGAGACAGCTGCGCTGCACAGCGGCGCTCCAGCCAGGGCCTGTTTTAATTAGAGCTGCAGAGAGCAGGGGCGGCTGCCGGGAAGGCCGCCCCAGGGTGCGATGCCCTCCCCGCGCGCCGTCTGGAGGCCCCGGTAATGAGGCCCCAGCGGAGGGCCCGGTGCGCAGCGCGGTGCCACCCACACCATGCGGTGCCTCCTAATCATGACAATGCGGCTCCCAGGGGGCGTGTGCTCGTCTCAGGTGCCCTGGCCGGGGCAAGCCGGGTCCCTCTCAGGGCTCCAGAGCGCCCGTGGACCACCTTCGGAGGCTGTTTGGACCCCTGACCAGCATCCCAGGAAGGACACAAACCCTCCTTTGCTCAGTCGCTGACGGGGCAAGGAGGCTGCACCTGCCGCCTCCCCAGCCCCTCACCTGGAGGAACTCACCTCTGCTGGGGGGCTGTGCTGGGGTCACCCAGGCATGACGACACCCCGCTCCAGCCGCGGCTGGGACAGGTGCTGCCTGGCCGGGAGCACGGGGCCAAGGGCCTCCCCCCCACGGCCTAGGAACCCTCTTCTGTACACCGAGGCGGGGCGGGCCGGACCCCAGAGCAGCCCGTCTGCCCCCCGAGGGCCCAGGACGGAGCAGAGGGCAACATCGACACCCTGACCCCTTCCTTGGACTAAGCACCGAGGCGGGGCTGCTGCATCCGTGCGACGGGCTGGGCCTGCATGTGGGGGTTTCAGAGCAGCGGCAGGGACGAGGCCCCTGACCCAGCCTCTCGGCCAGAGAGAAGGCGGGGGTGACGGCGGCAAGGACGAACCATGGACATTACTGCCTCCCAGCCTTCCGGGAACGCTTGCAGCAGGTTAACTACTCTCGTTTGACACTTGGGGAAACTAGGGCCCAGAGAACGTCATTACACAACTTATAAATCACATCACACAACTGGCTCCTTCCAGAAGGCACCTGAAGCCGGTGGCGTAGGTGTGTGAATGTGCGTGTGCAGGTGGGTGTTTAAGTCTCCAGCCCGACGCTCTGTGTTTGGGGCTCTCCCGGCCTCCCTCCTCCCGTGACCCAGCTGACCAAAGCCGGCTCCCGGCAGTCTCAGACAAAGCCTGGGTCACCCACACCTGCCCTGCTTCCCCTCCCAGGTGCCCGTGGTCTGTCACCCTGTGGAGGGCGGGGAGGTCAGGGACCCTGGCTTTCCTATGACAGCTGGTGTGGCCCTGAGCCAAGCACAGCCCTTCTTACTTGCACACAGGGGAAACTGAGGCTCTGCACCACCAACACGGGCCCAGAGAGAGCCTTTGATAAATGCCACCCAGAAGTGTGGCCACCCTAGAAGAGGACGCAGAGCAGTGGGCGGTCCGTGGCCTCCCGTAGCTGCGCTGGGCAAGCTTCTCTTAACAGCAGGGCTTGAATGTAGCCTTCACCTCCTCTCCACACTCAAGTATCCGCCGCACAAAGTAAGAGCAGTCTGAAGGGAAGACGCCGTTACAAATTACTTGAGAAGAGCAAAGCGACCAGCCTGTGGCCCCGGGACAGTTGTCTTCAACCTGAGTTCAGCAGAGGGGTCGCTAAGCAGGAAGGTGTACTCGCCCCGCCCATGGGTTTATCTGCAAAGGAATGTCCTTTGGGGGGGGACGCGGAGGAAGCAGCAGTAGCCTCCGTCCCGTCCCCGTGGGCCGGGCGCCCTGCAAATGTGGAGAGAACAGTGCCGCCCTCGCCAAACCGCAGCCGGACCAGACAAGCGGCCAAGCCCGGCCGCTGGAAACTGGGGCAAAACAGCTCGTTGGATGCCACGCGGGGGAGACATCATGTGAAAGGTTAAGAGACAGGCCCCTGCCCACTCCCTCCGGAACCCGTTTCCAGGACTGTCGGCCTGTTTCTTTCGGGGCCGTGGCCAGAAAAAGGAGCCTGCCGGGGTTTCGAGATGGAAAGTGAGTTTTCCTGTGTGCAAAACAAAAGACCTGAAACACAGACACGTTCACATGAGCACTTTCTTTCCAAGCCAGCCTTGCAAAGAGGGATTTTTAATCCCAGCATCTGTTTCCTCCACTTCTGGTCCACCTGGCTCTCTGACGGGACAGCCCGTGGCCCTGGAAACGTGGGGCCAAGGGCCCAGGACCCCAGCACAGGCCTTCCTGGACACACGCAGCTGGGGTGCCTGGAGACACAGTTTCGATCAGCTCGCACTCGGGCCAGGAGGGCCCTAAATTAAGAATTTTACTGGACCAGCTAGTGCTCGGGGCTGGGGAGGAGTCGAGTCTGCCTGAAACACAGCTGCCACCGGAGGGCTCATGGGAGGGAAGGGGGGCTTGATGACCAGCGGGGTCAAAAGAGAAGCCAAGCCTGGCGGTTCCTCAAAAGGCTACACGTGGGAAGACCGTGTGACCACAACTCCACTCCTGGGTACGTGCCCAAGGCTGACGCACCCGCAGCAGCCGACTCAAGTCACCAAGAGGTTCAAACAACCCCGGCGCCATCAACGGACAAGTGGACGAGCCCGGCGTGGTCCTCCTGTGCCACGGAATGTCACCTGCCCAAGAACTCGGACGCACACGGCACGGATGGGCCCTGGAGTTGTTGTGCCCAGGGAAAGACGCCGGCCACAAAGGTCAAACGCTGTGGGATCCCACTCCTGGGAAAACGCCAGGACGGGCAACCCCATGGAAACCGAAAAGGGTCACTGCACACCCGGGGGGCACCCCCTCGCAGGCTGGCACCACAGTGCGCACCAGCAGGCCTGGCTGGGCCAGGCAGGTCAGTCCCCGCCCCTCCCCTGAGGGCCAGCCTCTGGCGGAAGAGTGGACGCAGGGACCTCAGCCTGAGGACGGGGGACATCTGTCTGCGGCAAGGGAGCCAGGCACCTGGGGAGAGCCTGGGGCGGCCTCACCGCAGCTCCGCCTCTGGCCCCGCGGCTGCCCCCCTCCTGTCCGGTGTCCCCCGCCTGCCCCTCACAGGACACAAGCGGCCGCACTGAGGGCCCAGCAGGGAATCGGAGTCCCCTCCACTTGTCGAGGTCCTTAATGTCACACCTGCAGAACCCCTGTGCCACATAAGGTGACGCTGCCAGGTGTCAGGGTCAGAGGTCATGGCTATCTTTGGGGGCCAGGACACTGTCCTCGATGGGTGCTCCTGGGTGACAAGTATTTTCAATTCAGAGCCCAAACCCTCCTCTCTGAGCAAAAGAGTCCAGGTCACTGGGCTGCTCAGAAACCTCCGGAAACTGATTCTCTGTGAAACCACCGTGCATCTTACCCATAATGGGAGCAATGACATTGGCTTCTCTTAAACACAAAATGAAGCGATAACACCCAGGGTGTCGGGGGCATCAGGAAGCCCCTGAGCGGAGTGGGAGACCGGCAAGGTGACACAGTGCCACCTGCGTGCCCACCTTCCATGGACCCGGGGGCGAGGGGAGCGCCCGCCAGCCGAGGGAGAGCAGCGGCGGGGACGGGGCGGGCCCCATGCGGAGAACTGGCCGCCCCAAACCATCCCCCAGTGTGTGCCCACAGAGTCAGCACCTCAGACACTGCCTGGAACACAGGGGTTCTGGCCACGCTCCACCTGGGAAGGGGCCATTGTCCCCGCACCACTCAGACAGACCTCCTGAGCCGGCCGCATGCCGTGGGTGAGGAAGGGACGTCACCCAGGCCCTGACGCGAGTCCTTTGGACGCCGTGCAGCCTCGTGGTGACCGGCCAGCGCGACGCATCAAAAGCTTTCAAATGCAGCACAGCCCTGTCGAGACCAGCAGTGCGGGTCCATCCCGGGCAAACCGGGCTCTGGCTCGTGGAGACACTGTGACGTCGAGCATTGGAACCATGCTAAAAGACCCTGGCCAAGGGAGAGACAGGCGCAGTGTGGACACGGACAGACAGACACCTGCATAGGAAGACCTCTGGACACGCAGTAGCCACCCTGCTGCGAGGCTGGCGTGTGCTGAGTGTGGCCCCCACACACAGGCCACTGCCCATCGGTGGGCAGGGACACAACGGCAGTTTCTCTCTTTTTCACGTGCCTCTACGTCGTTTGCATTCTGTGTAGGGCTGACATCAAAATGTGCTCAGTTAATTAATGAAGAATTATCATTTGCCAAAAATGAAAAACAGACAGAAAAAGTTTCAAATGTCACACGCCCCTAGGTCCACTCTGAGGAATCCGCCGTAGACGGGCACCCACAGGTGAGTGGATGGGGTGGTCAGTCTTCACAACACCGGTGGCCAGCAAATACGCCGAGCAAATCAGCCCCTCAGAGAAACAGAGTCGCCGACAGACGCCCGCACCCCGTGGTGCGGCAAAGCCATGGACGACACGATCCGTCTGCGACCACGGGGCTAGGACACACGCACACGGGGACCCTTTGGGGTCACCCCAAGGTACTCCCGGGGGCTACCTCTGCGAGTCAGGTGATGGGGGACAGGTTCGCTTTTTGACTTATCAAAATTTTCCAATTTTTCTAGCGCTTTACAGGGTCCCCATCCCCAAGCACGGCCTGCACGTCGTCCCCTCCCAGCTCCCAGGCCACGTGTGGACACCGAGGTCCTTCCAGGCTGTATGACTGTTGCCTCGGACCCCGGCCCTCAGATGGACGGAGGGAGCAGGGGACAAGCGTGCCAGCCCCACCTCCCCCCACGCAGGGAGCTCAATGCAGACAAGGGGGGCCTCGCACTGGAAGATGGGGGGCAATTTGCCCACTGTGATCTGGGCCAAGGCGGTGGCGGGGCCTTCCTGTGCCAGGCCTGCGCATGGGAGCTCCAGGTGAGGGCCCGGGCCCTGAGGGGGCAGCCCAGGTGCACATGGCACTTTACTTCTGGAAGCTACCTCTGCTCTGTGATACTCATCCCCTCCAGACAGGTGTCACCGTGATCTACGGCCTTGACCGCCACCCGTGTGGCCCTGGGAAGGGCTGCGGGCCCCAACCCAGCACCCCTCCCAATTCCTACCTCCTCTCGTTGTCGTCCAGGTGAGCAAACAGCACGTTCCTGGAGATGGCCCTGGCCAGCGCCGTCATGGTCTTATAGTCCTTGGGGATGACCTGCGGGGCAGCAACGGTCAGACCGGTGGCACCCCCAGGGTGGCTGCCCGACCCGAGAAACGGTGACAGGGCCCCATGTCACCTGTGCAGCCGTCAACGTGCTACTGGCAGGTGATGGTAAAGATGACAGCTTACAATGTCAATTTAAAAAATAAAAAAGAAAGAACAGCACCCGGGGCGGCCACAGCACATCTGTGAGCTGAGTCTCGGGGAACCAGCTCTGGGGGACTCAAGCCTCCTCCTAGCGATGCCTGACGAGCCCGGGTCCCTTGAGCTATTAACGCCCTTGCTGATTTCATTATTTCGCTGTTTTTTACGGTAGTGGATGCTTGTTTAAATACTTGAGAACCGGAAAAAGGGGCAAGTTGACCTGTACTTGGGGTCACACTGACCTCCCCGCACTGGAGGAGGAGAAAGGGCTGGTGGGGACGGGGACGGGGATGTTGCTGGGCTGGGCGGGGTCTGGCCCCTGTCAGCAGAGCCACCGAGCGCCAGGGGGAGGGAGAGGCGTCCCCACGGGAGGCTGGACTCCACACCAGGCGAGTCACTCACTGAACGAGGGGAAGATCTTACATCTCAAATGCCACGATTTCTCCCTTAAGAGGCCTGAGCGGAAGGACATCGGGGCCACGGCAGAGCCCCCATGGCACGCTCAGCTGCCGGGACCCTCCGCCAGGCTGGGGAGGCGGCACCAGGACCCCAGGAGCACACTCGTGCACTGACTGGAGCGCCCCCTCCGCCCACGGCCCATGACCCCGTGTCCAGTCCCTCCCCTGGGCCCGGCCGGGTCACAGAGCCACCACGGGTGCAGTGACCACGACGATGGGCTGCCCACCCAGGCCCCGGGCCCACCTTCCGGACGTAGGACACGGCGTCCTCCTCTGTGTACACCTCGGCGCTCACGCCTCCGCGGCGGCTGCGGGCTTTCACCACGGGGCTCGGCAGCGTCGGGGAGGCCTCCTCATCGTGCGAGTCGGACTGGGAGGCTGGCTTCTGGCTTCTGAGTCTGCTCTCTTCCTGTGGGGGAGGACGGGAGAGGCGGTGAGACGCGTGGCCACCTCAGCAAAGCCCCAGGGACTGTCCGCTCGCAGGTGGGGCAGGAGCTAGGGGAGAGGCAGGAAATGGGGGCGCGGGGTCCCCACTCTCGGCCCACCTGCCAAGTGCGTCCCTGGCGAGCTCCTACGTGAGCTTCCAGGCCCTTTTCAGTGCAGCTCTGGCAGGAAGCCTTCCAATCCCCCTCCTCCCACCACCTGCAAAGCATTTTTGTTCACACCTGTGTACAGTTCCCATCACAACTGGGACCCTCCCCGACCAGAGGGTGGAGCCGCAAGCCCCAGAGGAAATGACAAATGAACGCGTGAGTGGACGAATGAGTGGGGAACAAAGAAATGAATGAACGGAGTCAACACAGGTGTTTGAGCCCCGTGTCCCCCGCCGTGCACGAACGTCACAGCCACGGACCACGAGCAGCTGCTGTCAGCCACTGGGCGTCAGAGCTCAGGGCCACATCACGGGGGCCACAGGGAAGGGAGAAGGCGCCACAGCTCAGCCACAGCCCCCTGCGCCGCCCCCATCCCTGTGGGTGGGGTCACAGGGCTCCTAGCGGGCCCGGTCATGGGCCGAAGAAGCAGCTAGAACAGCTAGAGCGGCAAATGCAGGAGGTTTCCATGAGCTGCTTGGAAGGTTCTGAGGGTTTGCAGGGAGGGCCACTTGGAAACGCAGAGATGGTGCCAGCAGGGGTGGGTGGCCGGGGGTTCCCTGCAGCCGCCAGGGCCACGTCCAGGCCTCCTCGTGGACCCGTGAGCGGCGCCTGTCCTGGCACAGGGGCAGTTTTCCATCTTTGGCAACAGAGGGTCAGCGTGGGTGGGACGCAGACGGCCCCACACTGCAGGCTGGGCGCAGGGGGCGACTGCGTTTTCCGGGTGGTGCCCCACACCCTCCCCACCTCGGGATTCCAGGAAAACCTCTGATTCTCTGCAGCCTCCTTTCCTGCCTCCTGTTTCCAGGCTGGGGGGCTGTCTGAGCAGCAGGATGGTGGGGCCCAGGGTCCGGACAGGTTTTCCCGGCCCGAGGAGTCTTCACAAAAACCGCGTGGGAACCGCGTCGGAACCACGTCTGCAGCAGCTCGAGGCCGGCGTCTGCCCTGGCCCGGGCACCACGGCCCCAGGGACGTCGGCGCCGGCTCCCTGGCCCCTGAGTGGTGGTCACTGTCTCCTGACCACATTTTTCCCACACAAGGGGGGCAGACGCAGGCTTCCAGCCGAGGAACAAAGTGCAGTGGTGGGGGGCGGGATACGGGGACACTCCAGAACTGAGTGGGGTGGGGAGACCCCGCCCCACCCACCGGGTGAGGACAGAGCCGCCTGTCCCCCCTCAGAGGGCCTCCGGGGGCAGTTAATCGTGCATGCTGAGTGCCCGGAGGGGAGGCCACGCCCGCGGGAGGAGGTACCTGCACAGCCACAGGCCTGGGTCCGTGTGGCATGGTGGACGCCAGCCCCACCCAGGAACCGCGGCCTCCTCTGGCGGCCGCAGGTCTCCGGCAGAAAGGCAGGCCCGGCTGCGGCGGGGAAACTGAGGCCCACAGAGGGCAAAGGATGGTGGCTGACAGGCACACAGTAGGTGTTCAGTAAACGCGGTGAATGAACGAACTAACGCGTAAAACCTTTTGGGGGAACCACGGCTATTATATAGAGCCCACATTCTGTTTCTTAAAATACAGCCTCAGGAAACTACGAGATGTGTCAGGAGATACCTGGACCGGAATGTTCTCTGCAGTGTTTAAAAAAATTTTTAATCCAAGTAGCAACAATAAGAAATCGCTTAAGTCCATTTAGAAACATCTATGTAACAGACTGCTCTGCACCACTGAATCGTATTTCTGATAACATTTAGCAATCCCATAAACGATCATTACAGTTTGGTTTAAAAAGCCAAAATACAGAATTCGAAAGTACAAATAACTATCGTTCAGAGAACAAAACCATGAGCCACAGACCGGAGAAAATGTTCGCAAAACATGTGTCTGAGGAGGGGCTTGTACGAAACCCCTAACACTCAACAGTAAGAAAACAAACCACCCAACCGGAAACAGGCACAAGGTCGGGACAGACAACGCGCCTGGGGCGACACGGGCACCGCCGACAAGCACGGCGGGGGGGGGGGGCAAGGCTGCTCCTCCTCCCCACCAGGGAGCCGTGCACGATCGAGGAGGAGACGCCACTGCCGCCCGGCAGAGTGGCCGGAGCCCAGAGATGGGCGGCAGCGGGTGCCAGGGCCGCGGGGCCGCAGGAACCGCACTCACTCTGGCCGGCGGGGATGCAGACGGCGCAGCCCCTCTGGAGGCCGTCGGTCGGGTTCTCACAACACTAAACAGGCTTTTACCACAGGATCGGCTGATCACATCCCCTTGGGTATTTACCCAAAAGGCGTGAAAACTTACGTCCTCACAAAAACCTGCACACAGATGTCTCCTTCAGCTTCAGCTTCTCCTTCAGATATGGTCGCCAGAACTGGGACACCACCCCGACGCCCTTCAGCAGGCGATGGGTAAACAACCTATGGCCCAGCCGACGGTGGGACACTGTGCAGCACGGAAAAGAAACGAGCTCTCAGCCACGACAAGACACGGAGGGACCGCGAACGCACGCAACTTGGCGACGGAAGCCAGGGTGACAAGGCTGCGTGCTGCGTGATTCCAAGTACGTCACAAGTTCTGGAAAAGGCGAATCTATGGGGACACTGACAGGTGAGTGATGCCGGGGTGGGGCACAGAGGACTGTTAGGGCCATGACACCACGACGCTGTAACGACAGACACGTGTCATTGCAAATGCACAGCGCCAAGAGACGCCATGGACTTTGGGGAACGATACAGGGACGGGCCCAGAGTACGTTTGCGGTGTTGAGTATGCAAAACACAGAGTTTATTCTTATGTTATTATTAGTTTTGTATTATTTTTCCATACGAACAGCTGTAAATCTACCTCTGCCTGCCCTGAATGTATCAGGTTGGTTGGTGGGTTTTAATAACAGGGGGTGGGGGACAGGGGGACAGGCGGGCTCTGTACTTTCTGCTCAATTTTTCTGTAGACCTCAAAGCTCTCTGAAAACAGTCTCTCATTTTAAAAAGCATATGCAGTAGGGTATCAACTTTACCATACGTGTGGGATTGAGACAAAGAAGAGAGAAGAAAAAACAGGGAAACACTCCAAGCGGTGAGACCCCTGAGGGGCTGGATGAGACGTTAACGTTTCTTTATCCTTCTCTGGACTTTAATGTCCGGGGACTCTGTGGAACCAACCTCCCTTCACCGTATTCAGTAATTCCTGAAAGCTTTAAGCCTCCTTTGAAAAGAATGCTCTAAACGCCCCTTCAGGCAGCCACATCTCATCACATTAAAATGCTTTTACGAAGGTCCGAACAGCTGCCGTTTCTCCGGCTTTGAGTTTGAGACACGGATCCGGACAGATGTGCACAGCTGAACCATTCAGCACAAAGACACCTGCTGTGCCCCGAACAAGCTGGGGACACGCCTCTCGCTGAGCCCGCAGACGCGGCGAATGGCAGAACAGCAGCTGCCACGGTCGCGGCCCTGTCGCCTCCCGGGAGAAGCATTTTCCACGCGTCCACACGTGTGACGCGGAGGGGAGAGCACAGAACTGCGTTCACACTTAACTCCCAAGCGTGTCAAAAGCGAGGCGGATGGAAGGGCGGGAAGGAAAGGGGAGGACGGGCCGTCTCGCGCATGGTCCTGCGGGCATGGGTCTCGTCCTAAACAGCCTTTGCCGCTGTTGCTGTCAGTGATGGAGCCATTCTGGGAGCAGAGCCGATGCAGGACACTCACAAGTCCCGATTTTGGAAGTTTCTGGCCGTCTCTGTGCCGGTGGCGTTGTTCACCTGCCCAGGAACCGGAGGGCGTCCAGAGAGAAGGCGGGCCGGGGGGCCGGGACTGAGGGTCTCTGGGGACAGGGAGGAGGAGCGGCTGCACAGCGGGGCAGCGCCGGCAGGCACAGCACCGAGGGGACGGGCACCGGTAGACAGCGCCGCCCGGGATGTGGCTCTGGCCTCGAGGTTCTTTCCCTACACGGGGCCCAGGGTCTGCCTCGTGGCGGCTCGTCCCCTCCTCCCCAGGGGCTCTGGGACCTCTGGGGGCGTGCCCACAACCTCCACATGAATGCTTATAGGAACTGTATTCACAATCACCAGGCCTGGGACACCACCCAGACGCCCTTCAGCAGGCGACGGGTAAACAAACCGTGGCCCAGCCGACGGTGGGACACTGCGCAGCACGGAAAAGAAACGAGCTCTCAGCCACGACAAGACGCGGGGGGACCGCGAATGCACATGACTCGGTGGCAGAAGCCAGTGTGACACGGTTGTGTGCTGTATGACTCCAAGTAGGTGACATTTGGGAAAAGGCCAAACTATGGGGACAGCGGACAGATCAGGGGTTGCCAGGGGCTGGGGGGAAGAGAAGAAAGGGATGAACAGACAGACAGAGCACCCGGGACTCCAGGGCCGGAGAGCTAATCATCGGGTGGGCCAGGAAGTCCGTGTGGGTTTTCCGTGAAATAAAAGACATGTTTTCCATTTTCACCAATAACTTTATTGGTTTGGATATGTTGAGTATGGTGGCTCTCTCCCACGTAGTTTTACGCTGACGGTTCTCAATTAATGTCACGACTGGATCACTATCAACTTCGACCGATCTGTCCGAGGTGGAGCATCGTCCAGCGAGGCATCTCCAGCACGAAACGTCGCAAACCACTTCTGACACGTTCGGTCAGTCACAGCACCTTCTCCGTACACTGCACAAATCTTTGTTTCAGTTGCATTCTTACATTTCTTGAAATAATAAAGCATAATGTGCCAAAAATGGGGTGTATTTTCTTCCATCTTCAGTATTAAAATGGATACACAAAAATTCACCAATTTTTGGTAAGTTTTTTTTTTTAATGCACCAGCTGTCCCAATACAAAATAACAAAATTGTTTCAAATGAAGGTGAAGACAACTAGGCTCTACTAGAGCCCATCTTACGGAAAAAAAACCAAACGAACTTTTGGGCCAACCCAATGTACGACACTTTAACGACAGGCACGGGACATTACGTGTCTGCCAAAACCCTCGGAACTGTCCGCCGCAGACAGGGAGCCTTGTCCCCAGCAAGTCAGTGAAGAGCAGCGCCTCGCTGTTCGCCACAGCTGCACCTCGTTAATGCAAGACACTAACGATCAGGAAGCTGGGGGGAGGGTCCTGGGAACTCAATTTTATACGCGATTTTTCCGTAAACCTGAAACCACTCTAAAAATTAAAGTCTATCAATAGTCTTTTAAAAGCCTCCTCTAACCTGGCTGGTGCGGTTCAGTGGATTGAGCACCAACCTGCTAAATCAAAGGCTCACCGGTTTGATCCCGCAGCCAGGGCACATGCCAGGGTTGTGGGCCAGATCCCCAGTAGGGGGCGTGCGAGAGGCAACCACACATGAATGCTTCTCTCCCTCTCTTTCCCCCTCCCTTCCCCTCTCTCTAGAAATAAATAAAATCTTTTCTTAAGTAGGTTAAATAAATTAATTAATCGAAGTATCACTCAGAGTGAAAAATTAAATAGAAGACAGCGTAGGGAAAGTAGTTAGTAATATTGAGGTAACTATGGGCAATGCCAGGCGGGTACTAGAAGCACAGGGGGAACACCGTATACAGCACACGACTGTCGAACCACGATGCTGTACACCCAAAACTAATAAAAAATAACACTGAACGTAAATTGTAACTGTAAAATAAAATATTAAAAAAATGAAATAGGAGTAAATTAACAGCATATGTGGAGGACCTGTAAACTGAAAGCAATCAATGTTTTTCTTTCGCTGATGAAAGAAATCAAAGACCTAATTAAACAGAGAAAGAGTCTGAGTTCATGGGTTGGAACATTCAACGTTGTTAAACAGTCTGTTCTCCCCAGACGGATTCCTACGTTCGCCGTGACCCCAGGCAACTTCCCAAGAGGATGTATGGCCGCTGTCCCCGGGGTCTCTCTAACCAGCGGATAAAACAATTCTGGAAAAGAACAAAGACAGAAGACACACCGCTAACTAAAGGGCACGGTCACCAGGCAGCGTACCATCACCAAAAGGCGAGGTCCCCAAGCGGAACAGCAGGGCCAGGCCCGGACCCGCAGACGTGCGGCCAGTTAACTCCTGGCAGAGGGGCGCCCTAACTCAGTGGACAGCTCCCGTAGGCACCTTCAGTGCCAAAGCACTCGCCGCACGCCAGCCACGAAAAACTGGGCCTCAGAAGTGAAAACGTTTGCTCTGTGAGAGACACCGTGAGAATGAAAGGACGAGCTACGGACGGGAAGAAGACGCTGGCAAATCACACCTGTGACAAAGACTGTGTATCCCTATATATAAGGGCACAGGTTTAAGATACAGAGAATCTTCACTCTCAACAGTAAGAAAACAATCTAATAATAATGAATGGACGACACGAACAGACGCTTCTCCAACGAAGGCGTGCTGACGTCAAATCAGTGCATGGGCGAATACCCGCTGAGCCTCGGTAGTCGTTAGAAAACGCGAACGACAAAAAGCCCCGCCGCGGTCACCGCTGCTCCACCGCAGGGCCCCGCTCTGAGAAATGCATCGTCAGGCGCTGCTGCCGTCGTGCGACATCACAGGGGCGCTCACGCACACCTGGGTGGCAGAGCCCCGCGCACCCGCGGCCTGAATTTTAATGTTTAAAGGGGAGGCGGCGGGCTCCCCGGGCCGGGGCGGAGCCTCGGCCCCCTCCAGGGTCGGTGGAGGGAAAAGAAGCGACCTTCACGCCGATTCAGTGTGGGGTCTGGTCACGGCAAAGCCACATCCGCACGCGTGTGTGTAAGGCTCTTCTGAAAAGTCCCGAAGGACAAGCACCGAGGTGGGCTCGGCAGGCGGGTGAGGAGAGGTCCCCTCCTCACTCTGCTCTCGAGTAGTTGGTGAGTGCTTGAACTTCGCGCCGCACAGCGCCGCTTCTTCCATGAAAACAACAAGCAAACCCTAACGTTCCGTTTCTCATTCTATTTAGACTGTGCACGGCACCGCCTACCCTCCGTCCACGATCTCATCACTTCCACCTGGGCATCCCCGGTGGCCACTTGGACCGGGAGCTCCATGCTCTAAGTAGTGGTGGGACGGACGGACGGATGGACAGTAGGCTTCCATTCCAGTTTTCCCTCCAGACCTTCGGGAGTTCAATAAGCCACTCCACTCGGTTTATGCCTCTCTCTGCCACCCACGGGCACGTGCGGAACCCCAAACGGACCTGCAGGCCCATCAGGGCCCAGTGCAGCCCATGGCCTTCAGGAACAGCGATGTGAGTGGCTCCCCATGGGCTTCCGGAAAGGCCTCTCCAGGGCCGGCCTGGGTTCTCCCTGTTAGGTGTGTCCGCTCCTCCCTTAGGGGAAAGGAACGTGGCTTGTCAGTTTTAGACCGAGGAGTCAGCCCTGGGTCAAGGGATTACTTGACCAATGGACGAGGGCAAACCCACTGCCGAACCCGCGTTTGGGAGAAGGCACCATGCCAGCAGGGAGGGCTCGAAGCAGCCGCCAGGGAGGCCACTGTCGGCGAGGACCTGGGAAGACAGCGGGAGTCGCCCACCCTGGGAACCACGAGCTCACGCGCCTGACCCAGTGCGCACCCGGGGACACCGGCACACAGCCTCTGTTCTCTTTTCAAACATTTCCTTCACATAAAGATGTCTTCAGAAGACAGCTGAAAGCCGTCAAACACCAAGCAGCGGAGAGAAAGTAAAAATTATGACAGGTCCACAGGAGGGAATATTCTATGGCCTCAAGGTGCCATAAAAATGCTATTTAATGGATGAAGAATGATGTGAATGCCACCAAAATGGACACTTAAAAATTTACACAAAGCGGTAAATTTTGTATTACGTTTAGATTACCACACACAAAAAATGGCACTACGAAGAAAAAGCAAGCGAAAATGCACATACACTAAAATTATCCACATCCCGGGGAACGGGGGATGTTGCAAAGCCAGAAAGTCCTCGGGAACGCATAGGGTTGGATACAGGGAAGGGTAGTGGTGTCTTTTAATGGCGTGATCTTTCCCTACAGCATTTAAACTCACTGTTAGAAGGGCGGCGGCTTTCTTGTCACACGACCTCCGGAAAGGTCGCATCCAAGGCTGTGTTTGCCAGAGGCTTATGGGACATTTTACACCCCTGAGTCTCCGCCTCAGAATACCCGGCGCGAGTCGACGCCCACACTCACCAAGGCCTGCACACCGGGTGTCACGTTCGGCTGGCCAGGGCAGCGCCCTGAGAGCTGGGCCATCCCGCTGGTCTGTGTGGCCCAGCCGCACCCTCCCGGCTGTGGCCCCCACGCGCCCGCCCGCCCGCCTGAGAGGCGGCTTCCGGCCCTGCTCCCCGCAGCCCTGCGCCCAGCCTCCCAGAGGAAGGAGCATTTCCTGGTCCCTGATCACCACGCAGCCGGCTGTGAGGCCCTCACGACGGGGTAGGCGCCTGCAGGGCCGGACTCTCGGGGGCCTTTAAGTCTGAGGATCTTGGGTCGTTTACGAGTCCCCTGCCGACTGGATGCACCCACTGGTCAAAGCACACACAGGACTTCAGAAGCTTCGCAAAATCCCCCGAGGTCTGTGCCCATTGGCTCTCACAGGAGAAAGAGACAAACGCAGCCTGCCGCCTTTCCCCCAACACAAGGCACGGTCGGATGCTTTCTCCGGCTCAGAGGTCACTGCTGCCTCACCACGGCCCGGTCCCGGTGTTCCCACGGGCAGCGGCTGCTTTCAGGGTAGGCCTCCCGCACCCCCTGCCCACGCTGGGCAGGCAGCTGTCTCGGTGGAACCGTGTCCCCCGGAGCAGGCCTGGGTGGAGCCCCGACCCCCAGCACCTCAGCACCTGACTGTGTTTGGAGCCGGGGTCTTGACATCGGAATTAAGTTAACGTGAGGACATCATGGGCCCTAATCCAGGGCGACCATGTCCCTACACAAGGGACCTGTGACGCAGGCAGAGCCGGGTGATGCGTGTAGAATGCGTGTAGAGCGCCCAGAATGCCAGGGCGGCTGCAAACCACCAGCCGTGAGGGACGGGCACGCAGGAACCAGCGGTGCCTCCGTGACCTCCGACCCATCCTCCAGTGCTGAGGATGAGTCTGCGGCGGAAGCCCCGGCAAACTGACCCAGTCGCCACGGTGACCAAGGCTTAGAAAACAAGGCCTTGGGTTTTCCCTTCTAGTGAAACGGCAGGAAAGGCTTGGTTTAGAACAAGACCAGAAACTTCTCCTCACGGGGCTGCACAGGTCGTCCCACCTCAGTCCTGACCTGTCCCGGGCAGAGGAGAGACCGCCGCCCAGGGCAGGTGGGGCCGCTAGCTGCCCCCGCCTCGGCCCCGCATCAGCCTCTCCCCGGAGCCCCAAACCCACAGCCCCCCTGATGGCGCCCACCTGCATGTCCAAAGCCGAACTCTTCATTTTTTCCGTTCACCCCTGCCTCTTCCCACTGCCCCCTTCTTGGCAACTGGCACCCCCACTCACTCGAGGACCCAGACCCAATCTCAGGAGTCATGTCCCAGGCCTCTTCCCTCACCCCACACCCAGGCCGCTGCCGAGACCTGCAGCGTCCCCGCCAGCGCACACGCCGGCTGGCCAAGGGTCTCCGCCCCCATAGCCACACCCACCCCCGGAACAACCAGGATGTCTCCGGCCACTGAAAATGCCCCGAGTGCGCGGTGCCCCCAGGCAAGCACCTTGGCTCAGGTCTGCCCTGGACCTGCCGCGGCCTCGTGCCGGGTGCCCCTGGACGGCCGGGAAGTCACAGCCTGTGAGACAAGCCCCCCGGCGGGGCCTCCTGGGAACAAGCCAAGTTAAGCAGCTTCTGTTCCAACCAGGCTATGGTTTGAGGAAGCTGAGGACGGCCCTGGCTGGTGAGGCTCAGGGGGCTGGGCGTCGTCCTACAAGCCTAAAGGTCACCAGTTCAATTCCCAGCCGGGACACAGGCCTGGGTTGTGGGCTGGGTCCCCAGTAGGGGGCGTGTGAGAGGCAACTGATCTATGCTTCTCCTACACATCGCTATTTCTCTCCCTGTCTTCCAGTCTCTCTAAAAATAAGTAAACTCCTTTTTAAAAAAAGATAGAAGCTTAAGGATGCACCGGCCTGAGTCTCCCCCCTCAACTGTGCGGCTACCGCCCCGCCCTGTCCTCTGCGCCCCTGCTCAGGAGCTGCAGCTCCTCCTACAGGGACCTCAGGGGAAACCGCAGCGGACCAAGGCCACAGGCCCGTTCCCGCCTATCCATCGGGAAGCAGGCTTTTAAATTAAAGCAGCCACAGCTGGCTCAGCCGAGGCACCGTGGGGGAGCGTGGTCCCTCCGACCAGCGGCCCCAGCAGTTCCGTTTCTGAAAAGCCACACTGAACAAACAAAGCGACGTACAGAAAAAATGTGCGTACAAATGTCAGTGTGGTGCTATTTTTCATCTTAAATAACACCTGAAACGACCCAACTGTCCAAACGCAAGGGAGAGGCGGAGAGAGCGCCAGGATTCTGTGCGATCTCGAAAGTGAGGTCAACGAGGAATGTGTACCAAACACAAAACATGACCATGAATGGCGCCTACAGAGCAACGGTGACAGGAAGGGGACAACAGGGGGGTGTTATTCCTTTCTATTTTTGTACGTTTAAAATTTTCCTCAAAAGGCACATGTTGCTCTAAAATTGTTTTTGTTTTTTAACAGATTGCTTTAAATGGAAGAAACAACCCCGGTTGGTGTGGCTCAGTGGATTGAGTGCCGGCCTGAGAACCAAGGGGTTGCCGGTCTGACTCCCAGTCAGGGCACAGGCCTGGGTTGCAAGCCAGGTCCCCAGTAGGGGGCGTGAGAGAGGCAACCACACACTGGTGTTTCTCTCCTTACCTCTCTCCCTCCCTTCTCCTCTCTCTGAAAATAAATAAAAAATAAAATCTTTTTAAAAAAATTTTTTTTAAAGGAGAAGAAATAAACTTGCTCCTCCGGGTCAGGGCCCCCAACCAAAGGGAAGTGGCGCTTGGTGGGGCCTGAACCTGAACTGGGTTCCATCCGGTCCCCACGAGATAGGGACAGGGAGAGGGACAGTTAGGTGGTGACGGAAGGGCCACGACAAGGAGGAACCTGAGGTTGCACCCAGAGAGCTCGGCGTAGGGGGGCCGAGTGAGGCAGGTCAGGGCGCACGTCCCAGCCTGGCTCCCCGCCCTGTCCTCCCGCCACGGACCAGTGGGGCGCCTCTCTCCTCAGAAGCGGGGGGCAAGCCTGTGCCCCCCCATGTCTGAGAGGCATCTCCCCATTTGGGTCTGCTGCACCCCAGGAACGCGGACTAACAGGGAACCCCACATCACACGCAGTCAGAGCCCGTTTCTTCTCCCCCAGACGCCGCGGGCATCTGTGCCCGACCCGTCTCCACCTCTGTCCTTCGCAGTGAGACTGCCAGTGAGCCCCGCGAGCCCTCATCCCAGTGAGCTGTCCCCAAAATCTGAAACACTGTTCACGGGACTCACCCCAAACAGACAGCCCGGGAGAAGGAGGGGGGCTCTCCCCTGGGAGACAGAGGGATCAGCCACAGGACACCACTCTCGTGGGCAGGCCACGCTGTCCCGAGAACGGCGGGGAGGAGCGAGGGGGACGGGGACCCAGGGAAGCAGATGACCCGCTGACCTTCTCCAGCTCTTCAAAGTGCTCCCGCAGGAACCTCATGGGCCGCTCCGGCTTGGAGACGCACAGGTGCACGATGCAGTCCTTGAGCACCTGCTGGACGCCGTGCTTCTGGACGTACAGCTCGCACCCCCTCAGACTCTCGTCCTCCTCGGGCGGGTGGGACGGCGGCGAGGCCATGGTGCTGGCGCCCCGCTTCCTGCCGAGGAAAACACACCCGGCCTCAGCGTGGGCTGCGGGTGCCCAGACCTGGACGCACACGCATCTTACGTATGTGACAAGGCTGGTCAGCGTGGCCAAACCCAACAGCCAACGTGACGTGGTCCAAGCACTTCATTCTGCACCCGTCAGGGGTCTGGCTGAGTTGTTACCAGAGGGCAAAGCCTTACTTCCAGGCAGATCCCTGCGGGGATGGAGGGGGACACGGCAGTTTGTGCAGGGCTGAGAATACCCGAGTGTCGGCCACAGCTAGGTGGCCCACTTGCACCCGCCTCTCCCCTTTTCGAAGCCGTGTGAAAGGTAAATGGAGCCCGCCCTGCGGGACCGCCGGAGGGCCCTCTGTGAGATCTCAGAGGGCCAGGGAGATGGGGCGAGACCTGTCCTAGGGCTGGGGGAGGGGCGTTTATCCGAAAAAGAAAAAGAAAAGGAAAACAAGTGAAACCCAGCCGAGGGGCTTCTGGAAGAAGGGAACATGGAGAACAAAGGCCTCCCGTTCTCAGCCCCGGGGTTTCAGACTTGGTCACAGCGACCGGCCAGAAACCCAGCCCCGTTCAGCCGCCGGGACTCAGGCCCGCGCCCCCTCCCCCAGGCCCGGGCCTCCTCTCCCGAGCACCCCCGCCCCCACCGGCGCCTCCAGCCCGAAGCCTCCAAGCCGCCTCCCGGACCTCCGCCCCTCCCCAGGCACCGCGGACCCGCGTCCAGCCACGGGGAAGGGGACTCCCCAAAGACCCACATTGCCGGAGCCGCCCAACCAGCCAAGACCCAGCTCCAGACAGGCCAGGGCTCTGGCGCACGCCCCACCTCAGACCCGCGTACCTGACTGCGCGGCGCTGCGCCCGAGGCTGGAGGCGGCTGCGCGGGGATGCGGGGACGCGGGGACGCGGGGACGCGGGACGTGAGGACGTGGGGAGGGCGAGCGGGGCCCCGCACTGCAGCGGCACCGCCTTCTGCCCGCCCCTCGCAGCGCCAGTTCCCCTCCACCCCCAGCACCGGACTCCCGGCCGTCCCCTCCCGACCCCACTCCACCCAGGTCTGTCTCCCACACTCCGGCGTCCCCCTTACCTCCCCAAGGACCAACTTCTCCCCGCCTGGCATTCAAGGTGGGCATTACATGGAGCCTGGCCCGGCCCCCAGATGCACGAGCAGCCAGGCCAGGGCCACCACCCTGCCCGCCTCCACTGCAGACCCTGCCAGTGTCCACCCTGGCAGGTGGCAGCCCCAGGGCCTGGAAGTTGAGCGGGGCTGGTGCTGCGCAACCTGGCTTCACGTCTGCTTGTCTGCAGGGCAGTGCACCGCTCCGCAGGCCTGTTTCCTGCTCAGAAGGGGTGCGGGGGCTCCAACCACTCCAGGGACAGGCAAGCTGATCCCGTTCCCTGGGTTAAGGGCGCCAGCTGCACCCAGATGGCCCAGTGGGAAATCATAGGGTTGCCCCAACTTCTCTCCACCACCCACGGGGTACGGGGCATCCCAGAGGCCTGGGAGCCCTTGGTGATTCTGTAATCCACAGGCCCAGGACTGCAGAAAAGGGCACCGTTCTTATTTCGCCGTTGCCCGACCTCATGTTTCGCTCCCATCCTGCCAGGGTGGAGGCAGAAACTTCGTGTTCGTCAGTCGGGGTCCCCACCTTTTCCCCCAGAGCAGCCCAAATACCTGGCAGAGGCAGGGGGCCCAGGCCTTGAAGGGGAGACATCTGCTACCCTCCACCCCCGTCTCTGCTCACCTGTGCGCTGTGCACTCACACCTGTCCACACCCCTGTTCCTGCTCACACCCTCCTGTGCCCCCGCTCACCTGTCACCGCTAACCGCAGCAGTGACCCTCCTTCCTGCCTGCGTGAAGGTGGAGGAACAGGCTGCACTCGGCTGGGCAAACCGGGAGCTCCCTTCCACTCCTCCAGCCCCGCCCTCACCGAGCCTGCTGGCCGCACCTGTTGCAGAAGGTCACCTGGGGAATTCGAGTCCATCCCACCACCAGTGCCCACCTTTGGCTGCCCCTAGGCACACACCTCGTCCCCCTTGCTCCCTTCCCCTCCCCTCCCTTCCTGCCATTACTGCAGGTCCCTCCAGGGCGGCTTGGGGGAAGGATGACAGGAAGGGGCCCTTTTGCCTGACGGACTTTGGGGGACAGGCGCTCCAGGGCTGGCCTTTGCTCTCAGGACTCAGTTGCCCCCGCCAAGCCTCCCCGTCTCTTGCTGTCCCTCCTCGGCGCAGGCGGAGGGCGAACGCGGCCGCAGTGTCCCGCTTGCTCTCCGCTCCACCCCGAGGACGAGGCCAGCGCCCGGAAGCACGCAGACGCAGGGCCTCACGGAGGAGGGGAGCCTGGGCGACAACCCGGCCGCGCCCGAAGCCTGGCCTGGGTCTGGGCCCCGGTCGTGTCAGCCTGTGAGCACCTCGGCCGTTGGCGCAGTTGGTTTTTCACTTTTTGTGACCGAGAAACACCCATGTCCGTCCATCCCGATGTTCACTTCCCCCCGCCATAGACAAGCCCACGAGACGTCCTTGGAAACAGGGGTGGGCACGGGGTCAGTAAGGAAGCTGATTGGAGCACTGTGGCCAGCGCCCTTCCGTGAAGATGGTAGGAATGTCCCTCGCGGGCTGGACCGTCCTGGTTTTACACCCACACTAGTCTGTCGAAACATGCAGTTAGCAATCGTACGATCTGTGTGAAAGTCCCGGGAACCGTGCTTGTGCCCGCAGGGAGGGACCCACCACTATGCTCCGCCCCATCACCTGCCCGGGAGGCCCGGGTCCCCGCCTCACTCATGGAACCCGCTGATTGAGCCTCGCAAAGACCCAACTGCAAAGCCACACTTGTCTCCCGACTCCAGTTCGCCCACTGAGATCCCGTGCGAGTGTCACTGCCGCAGCAGCCCCGCCTCCTGGAGGGCTTCCCTGCAGAGCTTGCTAGCTGATGAACAGCTACACACGAGGCCATTTGCTTAACTTCTGTCTCCCAGGCATGAGAGGCGTTTGTCTTGTTCTTCATTCTCTTTGCATGGCAAGGAGACGAACGCCGTGTTTCTGGGGTGCAGACAGGAAGACTGTGCGTGCGTGCACCTGGACTGGGAGGGGGCGTGGGGCACGTGGTCTGAGTGGGGCTCTGGGGCAGACCCGTGCCCTGTACCAGGCACAGGAGCCCCAGACACGGGGTGGGGTGGCGGGGGCGTGGAGGGGCCCGGCTCACTGCCACAGGGGGCCTGTCTCTGGGACGGCATCACCGGGCACAGGCCATCGTATCTCAGCTGCAGCCCACAGGCGAGGAAGGGAGGGCACGGGCCGGGAACGAGTGCGAAGCTTGTGGTAAGAGCCCAGCAACCGAAGCTGTGGGTCGTTGGCAGCGTCCGAGTGCATGGTGGCCAGGGGCCCCAGGGGAGAGTCAATCGGAGAGACACCCCCCCGCCCCGGGACTTTAGAGGACCAGCGTTCTCTACATTCAGCCTCGGGGTCGTTTGCTGTAGGTCTGGGATGCAAAATTTCGCACCAAGTTTGCCACAAAACGCCCAAGTCTAACTTAATGAAGCATTACCCTGGTGAGGGTTTGGGGGGTGTGCCCCATGGCGGCCAATGAGAAATCAGGGTACTCGGGTGAGCTGCACCGGGACCCTGGGCCCACGGGCACAGGGGGGCGGCCTGGGTGTGTGGTTTTAAGCCACTGCGTCCGTGGGGATTCATTAGGCAGCAATCGATTAATAATTCACGGCGGAATCGAGGAAAAGAGGCCGAGCCAGGCCGGGCTGGTGCGAGACGAGACGGCTGCAGGACCCAGTTCCCAGGGACGTCCTAACCCCCAATGGGACGGTGCTGGGAGGCGGCATCCTTGTGAGTGGGGTTGGCATCCTTATAACAGACCCCGGGGGGCCTCCGCGTCCCTTCCACCACCTGAGGACACAGCAAAGAGGCTCCGCAGGAACCAGGAAGGGGCCTCCCCAGCCCGGAATCTGCTGGCGCCTTGCTTGGTCTCTGACTTCCAGCCTCCAGTCTGTGAGACACAAACGTCCCCTGCGTGTGAGACCCCAGGCTGCAGTGTTTCTGCTACAGCGGCCCGAGTCGGCTAAGACAGAAGGGCGCACGCAGTGTGGAGCAACGCCATGTATGAAGCGATATTATAAAGATAAGAGAATCAGCCCCGACCAGTGCGGCGTCATCCTGCAAAGCAAAGGGTCGCCGGTTTGATTCCCCGTCAGGGCACAGGCCTGGATTGCGGGCCAGGTCCCCAGTGGGGCACGTGCGAGACACAACCGCACGTGGGTGTTTCTCTCCTTCTCTTTTTCCCTCCCATCCCCCTCTCTAAAAATAAATGAAACCTTAAAAAAAGTTTTAAATGTAAAAATTGAAACTATAAAAATAGTAGAAGTTGGGAAAATATTTTACAAACTTGGGGCAGAGGCTGCCTCTCTAAGCATAATATAAACCCAGGAACCATAAAAACGTAAAAGTTGGTATTTTCAACTACATAAAAATGAACATTTTCTGCATTAAAAAATACATTCGAAAGACAACCAAAATATATTTATAATACACGTCACAAAGGACTAATTTCCTCAGCATGAAGGTACCCAACTTTACTGAAAATGAGAACAATGCAGATTAAAACTACACACTGATACTGTTTTTTATTTATCAGATGAGCAAGAATCCCCAAGTCTGATACTGCTGTCTTGGCAAAGGCGAAGGTGTGGGAGATGGGCCCTGTCATGTGTTGGGGTGGGGGAGACCGTTATGGAGGCCGACTTGGAAAAACCCTTATCGGACATTTAAATATACACATCACCTATGCTAGTAATTCCACTCAGTTATATTTAACAATAATTTGATAAAATTTATCAGACCTCCTCACCGTCCCCTTGGCACACCACCTTTTCAAAAGGCAAGTCCAGGGACATACATGCTCGGGCCTGAGAGGGCCCAGCGACTGCCCACACGCCCTCGCTGCCCCCGTCACAGGGTCACGACCCCACATCCCTCAGGTCTCACCTCCAGCGTCTCACCCAGGAGCCCGGCCCCTCAGGGTCACTCATGTCACAACTGAATCTATTTGCATTGACCCTTGATCAGCTCCCCCCCCCCAGCCAGCAGCTCCAGGAGAAGGGCTGGCGGCACCTGCTTGGACGCACCGCTGTGTTCCAGGGCTGTGCACGCCTCCCACGGACGTTTGTTGGGCGGAATAAAGAGTCAAGCGAGTGTTACTTGCTACAATCACTTTATTGCACTTGCAGAAATGACACACTTCTACACTACACATAACCGGGACACTGCACAATGAACCAGGGCAGGACAAGCGTCACCAGCTCTTTGAACTTCCTCCGAGGAGGGGGTGCGTTCTCTGCCCCCAACACCCACGCCAACAGAGCCACCGCCTCTGGCTCACTGTAGAGGTTTCCAAGTTCTACCGTCCACTCTAAGACACAAACCCAGCATCGCCTCTGTCACCACGGGTGTCCAGTCCTGTGGGACAACAGGGACGCACGCCGGCAGCGAGGCCTGGGAGCAGCCTGGGATGGGAGAGGCCCGTCGGCTCTTCTGGGTCCGGTTCTCCACATGCCGGCTCCAAACCAGCATCTGACCTCTCCCACTTCGGCATCGTCCTGGCCCCTAGAATTTCCGGAAATTCGTCTTCTCCCCACTTGGGAGGACTGAGGTCCGAGATGGAGGTGTCGGCCGGGCCAGTTCCCCTGAGGGTGGGTGTCAGGGGTCTTCCAGGCCTCCCTCCTTATGTTCGCGGGGCAGTCTCCCTGCATGCACGCACGCCTTTTGGTAAGGGCGCCGGCGTCACTGCATTAGCGCCCATCGCAACAGCCCAGTCGGGGCTTCAGGGTCTCTGCCAGGCAGCCCGTCCCCGACTGGGGCCTCCTCTGAGGTCCTGGGCGCTGGGACGCCGAGAGAGATGCGAGCTTTGGGGACACCGTTCCGCCCCGACACTCGCACCGCAGGGCGGGCTCTTCGCGGCCCCTCGTCCGATTAGTCCTGCAGACAGTCCCGCTTCCTCGGCCCGTCTGGGACCGCGTGTGGCCCCGACGCCCGCGCAGGAAAGCACGGGGGGCGCTTTCCGAGGGCGACCTAAAGGCAGGCACAAAACACGAGGACCGTCTCTCCGCACCACTGCCGCCCCCAACGAGTGCCGGCAACAGGGCGGGGCCGCGCTCAAAAGAAACCTCGGTGCTTCACGGGACGGGCGCCGCGCTGTTCGAAAACTCTCTACGCGCAGCGTCTCGGGCGGCGGCGGGCGGCGGGCGGCGGGCGGCGGGCGGCGGGCCGGGGGGCGCGTCCCCAGCGGCTGGGGCCCCGGCGGCGATGCCTTTGCGCGCGCCAGGCCCCTCCCCCGGCCGCGAGCCCGCGCCGGCGCCCCGGGCCTCCGCACGCCGTCCGCGCTCCGGGCCGCCAATAAAGTGGCGCCCCGGCCCCGCCGGAAGGCCGGCCGTCATCCGCGGCGCGCCGTCGTAAAAGCGCCGGTCTCCCCAGGCGACGGGCAACGCGGCGAAGATGGCGGCGCTGGCGGCGGCCGAGGCGGCGGAGGCCGCGGGCCCGGCCGAGCCGGCCGAGCCGGCCGCGGCGGCGGAGCTGAGCCGCGCCCTGAGCCGCCTGCTGCCCGGGCTGGAGGCCGACAGCAAGCTGGGCCGGCGGCGCGCGCTCGAGGCGCTGCAGCGCGCCCTGGAGGCGGCGCGGCCCGACGCGCCCGCCGCCGACCCCGCCGCCTTCCAGGGCCCCTGGGCGCGCCTGCTGCTGCCGCGCCTGCTGCGCTGCCTGGCCGACCCGGCCGAGGGCTGCCGCGCGCTGGCCGCGCACCTGCTGAGCCTGGGCCTGCGGCGCGCCGCGCGGCCCCGCGACGCCCTGCCGCGCCTGCTGCCCGCGCTCGCCGCGCGCCTGGCCGGCCCCGAGCCCACGCGCCGCCCGCCGCCCGAGCCCTGCGAGGAGCTGCGCCTGGCGCTCGTGCAGCTGCTGCGGCTGGCGGTGGACCTGGGCGGCGCCGGGCTCGCGCCCCACCTGGACGACGCGGTGCGCGCGCTGAGCTGCACGCTGCTCGACCCCTTCGCCGCCGTGCGCCGCGAGAGCTGCGACTGCGCCGCCGGCCTGGCGCGCGCCACGCCAGGTGCCCGCTTCGCGCTGAGGGGCGGGGGGTGCGGAACCCGGGGAGCGTCGCGTCCCCCACACCCCACGCCAGTGCCGACTGCCCTCGCTTGGTCCCCAGCTGCGGTCCCCTCTAGGGGCCTTTCTTTCCTGCTGGGCGCTTTCACGTTGCGTGGTTCCGAAAATGCCGAGCCCACCGCTAAGTTCACGTGGATCCGCCCCTCACCGGGAGGCCAACCCACGTGCGGAAGGGACCATGCTTTGAGAAACACTTCTCCAACCTGTCCCTTCTTTTCACCCCCAGTTCTCTCCGCTGCCCACCTGTCCTCTGGCTTAGACTGCTCTCCTCCCACAGGGAGGGAGCCCGCTTCTCTCCTGCGTCCCGCCCATCCGTTTTCCGTTATTTTAGGAACGCTAACCTGACCCCGAGACTCCGTTTTCCTGAGCCGTCGTTTCCCGTATCTTGTCCCCGTTAGTTGTCCTTGGGGTGTCAGGCGCGGGGGGGAAATGGAAGGGGAGGCACCTGCTGAGTCCTGTTGGGAAGGCTTCCCGGAGGAGGGGGCATTTAGGGGAAGGCGAGGGATGGGACCCAGCCTTGAGACATAAGCTTGGCAGATAGGAGCAAAGATGAGGCCAAGGATGCTAGAGGGGAGGAGGGGCGGGGGTGCAGCGGGGGGTCGACTGTAGTGTTAAGTGCAGGGGGTACCCGTGGAGGGTGTGGAGAAGGGGTCTGACGGGCTCAGGTGCTGGAGGAGAGTGCGTTACAGGGATGGCGGGAGAAAAAGTGAAGGCTCTGGGGCCATGGCGAGTCCATATTTAGATGGCACTGGCTTGCACTTAGGGCAGCGTGCTAACAGAGACGGAGAAAACAGACCCGATATGGCAAAGGTGGAGCTGGCAGGATTTCCTGTGGAATTCGGTGAGGGTTGAGGGGAAAGGAGACCAAGGAAGAACGGGGCACACAGTGGTGTCCTGTCCGGTGTGGATTCAAGCAGTGCAGATCCTGGCGGAGCCTGAAGGGGCCTGGGCGGCAGAAGGCCCGCGGGCGTCGCAGCTGCAATGCGTTTCTCCCCAGCCCGCCACCACTGGCTCCGGGTCTGCACAGCGGGCGGGCTGCTTCCCACGCTTCCCCTCGGTGGATGGGTTGGACGGTCCTTGCTGTGCCTCCAGCACGTGGCACAGTGCCCACCAGGAGGAGAGGCTCCGAGAGTGTTGAGGGGAGGGCTGTTTCTTCTGCTTGAAGCACCACACCATCCCCTGGCCCGCCCGCCCTGGGCAAGGGCCTCTCTTCTGGACACCCATCACACTGGGCAGCAGGAGAGCGACAACGTGCCCAAAATGTCGCTGAAATAGCCGTCTAGAGATGGGTCTCAAGCAGCAGCCGAGCGGAGGCCAGAGCTGCAAAATCAGAGGGCTAGCCTGGCGGCGCCGAGCTCCCGCCAGCTCTGCCTCTGCGGGCCTTAGGCAGGACGTGCGGAGGCTTCACCTAAAGCCAGCAGCGCTGGTCCAGCTCCCTGCGGTAGTGCTGGGCAGCCGGGTCGGGGCACAGCTGGAGGCGTGGGTGTGGACAGTGTCCTGGCTCAGTGTCCTTCTTTCTGTCAGCGTCCCCCTCAGGCCCTCCCCTCATAGCCCCCACCTTCAGCTGAGGCAGGTTCAAGCCCCCGGCCTTTTCTCCGTGGTCCCCCCAAGCCTGAGAAAGAGGGGTGCTGTTTGGGTCACACGCCTGCTCCTGTGCCTGTCTTGGTGCCGTGCCTGCAGCAAGGACCTGGGTGGGGAGGAAGGAGGGCCCCAGGGGCAACAACCTGTCCTGGGTGCTCGCAGAGTGGGGCCGGGCTGAGGCGCCTGGGAGCAGCCCTGCTGACGGCGCCCCCCCGCCCCCTTCCCACAGACCACTTTCACATGCAGTCAGAGTCTCTCGTCGGCCCCCTGATGCAGAGCATCTCCCACCAGCACTGGAAGGTCCGCGTGGCCGTTGTTGAGGCCACGGGCATGGTGATCCAGTTCGGCAACGGGAAGTCAGTGGACGACGTGCTTCCTCACTTTGCTCAGCGGCTCTTTGATGACGTACCACAGGTACTGGGAAGTCCCCCGGGCAGTCCCTTTCCTCCACCAGAAGCTTGCAGGGTTGCAGGGCTGTGACGCACTTCCCTCCCCTTTGTTAAGATGTTCACATTGCACCAAAGGTCCTTGCCTCAGCCCCAGGGGCTCCTGGTTCATTCTCTGGGAAACTGGGGGAGAGCTGAATTGTCCCCATCCATGTGTTATCCGAGAGAAACAGAGATTGGTTACCTCTTGCTCGCCCCTAAGCGGGGACCTGGCCCTCAAGCCAGGCATATACCCTGGCTGGGAATCGAACCTGCGACCCTTGGGTTCACAGGCTGGCACTCAGTCCACTGAGCCACACCAGCCGGGGCTGTGTGTTATTCTTCATCCCGGAATGTGGAGGAGGACTGCTCCCTCTCGGGAGAAAAGCCTCAACTGTGTGCGCTTGCAGTTCACAGACGCACCTTTGACGTGCCCCCACCGGGGCAGGCTTAATGGAAAAGCCACAGTGGCTGGCAAACCAGACCTGGGAGGAGAAGGCTGCGGCGGGGGGTGTGGAGGGCAACTCGTTCCACTGGGCTTTAGGTCTCACCGAGCAGCACACAGACGGGTGGGCAGAGGCCAGAATGCTTTTTTGTTGCAGAAGCCAAGTCGGAGGGCGTGTTGGCTTCTAAAATGTCACAAGGAGCAGCGGGCAGGCTGCCTCCCCGGGGGAGGAAACATGAAGGGGATGCATGGGGGCATATGCTCAAAGGCAGGGTCTTCCAGAGCTGGAGGACGGTGCCCCCGCAGCCACTGGGTGGTGGTGCGGCCCCAGCCCGGCAGTGGATGTGCATCGATAGTTAGGTGTTAAGGTATAAACGTACGAGTAGCTCTCTGTAACCGGTTTAGCTATCAGTACTGGATCGGTAGCTCTCTGTAAATGGCCAAATGTGAAAAGCGTGAGTGTTTGGCCCTGGCTCCAGCATCGGGTGGGTCTCCAGCCTACAGGAGAGCCAGGTACCACCAGACAACTGGTGCCATCAAGGTCACCGTCCTATTTTCCTCAGTCACAGATGTTTCTGGAAGCCCGGCCCAGGACTGTTGCTCTTTAGTATTCCAGAACAAGCAGTCTCATCGTTGAAACTATTTTCACTTTATTTCTTCCCTGTGGGGTTTGGTTGGTTGCATACAAGTTCCAGGGCTGATGGGGGGAGGCTCAAATTCAGCTCTGCGGCCGCCCACCAGTTTTCACGCTGATCTGGGGTCATGTTAGTGATCAGGATGACCACAAAGTCCCTTACAGTGAGTTGAAGGTGAAGCCATCGGCTGCCTGAGTAACAGGACAGACCCTCACCCCCGGGCAGCCCAGGGCTCTGTCAGAACGTGCTCTGCAGGGGGCCACGTTCTCACTGACTTGTGACTTTTCCAAACTCGGCCTCCTGGGCCGCACTCCAGGTCACTGAACTGCATCGCAGGCCTGCCTGGAAATAACTTGTTTGGGCGCGCTCCCTGCACCGGGTGGGAGACTAGGATGCTGCCCCTCTCACATACAGGGAGCACGCTCAGAGCAAGTCTGTCCACTCTTGGCATTCTCCCCAGAGGGTTGTCACCTCAGTCTCCAAGACACGTCACAGGATGTGGAAAGGGAGTGCCCTGCTGGCTTCCCCAGGAGTCCCAACCGGTGGCCAGCGAGTTGGTTCCCACTCAGAAGGCTGCAGACCCCATTTTGTGTAGCAGAGCGAGGTTCTGGTCTCGCTGGCAGAGGGTCGGGCCGGAACCCAGAGGACTCAGGCCAGGGCGTCGACCAGGGCCCCAGCATTTCCTCACCTGAGATGCCCAGCAAGTCGCGTGAGCGCCTGGAGCGGCTCTGGGACTGGGGTTGGGTGGCTGTCCTCCACGACCCTGGCCACACTCGCCCCCGGCAGCGTCCGGGCCCGGCTGAGCCTTTGCTTGCTTTCCTGCGCAGGTGCGACAGGCGGTGACCCGCGTGGTGGGGGGCTGGCTGCAGGACCTGCGGGACCGGTACTCCTTCTTCCACAAGCTCATCCCACTGCTGCTCAGCAGCCTCGACGACGAGATGCCGCACATCGCGTGAGTGTGACGCGGGCCCGCGGGCCCCTCCCGCGCCTCACAGACGTGGGCAGCTGTGTCCTTTGCTTCGGGACCCCTCACGGAGCCCACCCCGCGCCCTGCGTCCGCGTGCTGTGAGATCACACACGTAAAAGGGGCTCTGGGGCTTTTAAAACACAATTTTGCCTTTCCGATAGCTTGGGCGCAGGCCTCGGCCTCAGTCCTCGGCACTGCCAGTGAAGCACCCTGATGCCCAGCGGGGCTCCTCGTCAGTTCCCAGGAGACGCTCGGCACCGGGCCCGTCGGCCTCCCTGAGGTTGCCTCTGTCTTGTCTGTCTGTCCTGCAGGCACGAGGCTGCCAGCCTCTGGGAGAAGGTCGGCCTACAGTGGCAGAAGGAGAACGAGGAGGACCTCAAGGACAAGCTGGACTTCGCCTCTCCCCCTCCTGCCCATCACCCCTCACCAGGTGAGCACGGCGTTCCCCGGGACAGCGATGTGGGGAGACGGCCTGGGAGAGTCTCTGTCCAAGGAGGAAGAAGTGCCAGGCCCAGGCTGTGGCAGCCGACAGCCGGGAGGCGCCGCAGGCAGGATGTGTGTCTTCCCCCTCCCACATGGCCTGTGGTGCCCTCCCCACCCCTGGACCTGCTCTGTCGTGAAGAGGTCTCCCCATGTGTCCGGGCGGCCACAGCAGGTGCGCCCCCGGCCCCTGTGGAAGCCCCGCCTGGGTGGGCCCTGAGTGCGAGGATGCGGTCGGCTGGGAAGCACTAGCCACTGCTACTGGTGGAGGAGTTTTAGAAACAGGTGGTACTTTGTCAGTTTACAAAAAAGCTTCTTCTGTAAGCTGTATGTAAAGAAACACAGGTCCCAGGTAAGACACAAGCCTTATGTTTGGGGTGCTTTCTCACCCCCGGCAAAACCTCCTCTCCGTGCCCTCCCCACGCCCACCGGCCCCTGCGGGGCCCGCACACTCACCCGTGCTTTGCCCCCCCGCCGCCCCGGTCCATCTGCGCCTCGGCTGCGCGCCTGCACGTTTCCATTCTGGAAACCACGACTCCCGTGCAACCGAGTGTCTTCTCGCTGTGGTTGGTCTAGACGCCTTGTTCCCTGCAGTCTGTGTGCCCAGTGCTTCCTAAAATAAAATAACAGTGAGGGACGCACTGGCCAGCACAAAACGTAGGAAGATGCGCCCAACCCTGACTGACCAGCAGCCACTGTGTGAGGGACCAGAGTGACCTGGGCACTGCGCCAGCCGCACGGGCGCACCACGTGGTGTTCAGTGTGGGGCCGGCTAGGCCGCCTTCCTCAGACCTGAGACCCACGGCTGCTTCTGCTCCTGCAGCTCCAGCGCCCACACTGCCGTCGGGGAGAGAGGCCATCACACATATTTTGGAAAAGGGACAAAAATTAACTGTTAGCAGGGCTTTTCCTGATTTGGAAAATGTGGAACTTGGGCATGAAGGTCGCTCAATGCCTGTACAGGAAGTGACTTCTGAAGGGCGTTCCCCTGTTCGGTTCGCGCTCCGTTCTCCCTGCCACCTGGACTTTATTTTCTTCACGGCAGAGCCCAGGGGGTTCTGCCTGCCGCCTGGGACACAGCGGTGCTGGTCAGACGGGAGGTTCAGGCGCCGGTCTTGCTGACTCTGTCCCTTCTCACTGCGACCCCTCTGACCACACGGTCCCCAGTTCCCATCCATGCCCATGCTGATGCCAGCACCGCATCACCCTTAACAGGTCACACCGTGGTGGGGGGGACAAGGGGCGTGGGGGACCACAGGGAAAGATTCAGACCTTGAAGGAGCCCAGCAAGGAAAGAGCCGAGTGGGCCCACTGTGTGCACGTGACCAACTGCGCACTCTGAGGCTGCGAGGACAGTGAGGCGCAAAAATCGTGTTTCAGTTGGCACGGAACAGATTTAGCACTGACCCACAGTCAAAGCTAGCCCATAATCATGAGCTTTTACTAGCTTTTTGGCATTTTCCCTGAAATTATTTTTTTATTTGATTTTTTTTTAAGATTTTATTTATTTTTTAGAGAGGGGAAGGGAGGCAGAAAGAGAGGGAGAGAAGCATTGATTGGCTGTTGATTGGCTGCCTCTCTCATGCCATCGACCAGGGAACCCAGCCCACAGCCCAGGTACGTGCCCTGACCGGGAATCAAACCAGCGAGCTCTCAGTTCACGGGCCTGCACTCAGCCCAATGAGCCACACCAGCTAGGACTAAAACTTGAATTTTAAATGTAGGTTTCCAGATTTTTTAAAAAATATCATTTCTCACGTTAGCTTCTGTCAGCCGTGACCTGAAGCCTTACAGGGGGCCATCCGTTGTGCCGAGCACAGCCCCCTGGCCCCGCCGGCTGCCTCACCTTGGGTGCTGAGGCATCCCTCGCCCCAGACCACACTCCAGCCCCTCGGGCCAGGCTGTGTGTTAAAGCCGCGACATAATTTACGTGAGTTCACCTTTTCCTGGTGGAGCTCTGAGTCTTGGCAGACACAGCTGCATGACCTGGAGCTCGCCGTCAGCCCCAGGCGGCCCTCGTGCCATCCCCGACCCCAGCCCCGCAGCCGCCACACTGCACCGTCTCCTGGCGGTCCTGCCTTTTCCAGAACACCCGTCCTGCCAGGCGCTCGCCCCGTCATGGGTGCCATAGTTCTTCCTCGCCGCTGGGTACCATTCCGTCCGTGGACACCCCGCATTTGTTCGGTGATTCCGCATGCAGCCAGTGTCAGCCCCTGCACACGGGTTTTGCGTGACTGTCCTTTGGGGCAGATGCTGAGCATGAAGCGGTGGGTGGGGGGCTGGCCTCGCATATGTGTAGCCATAGGGACCTACAGACTGTCCCAGGCGTGTGGCTCCCTGCCGCCTGCGACGTGAGCTATGTCACCTCCTTGGTGTGTGGCGGAATCTCATGGTGGGTGTAATTTGCGACTCCCTGACCACAGAGGATGCTGAGCATCTTTTCAGGGGCTTGTTTCACACGCTACACATGCGTCTTTGATTCAGCCCTCGCTCGGCCCTCCGTGCGCGTTTTGAGTCGGGTTGGTTGTTCTCCGAGTTTTGAGGCTTCTTTGCGCATCCTGGACCCCGTCAGGCTCTGTCAGGCTCCTACAGGGCGGCTCTTCTCTCCTAGTCCCCGGCTTGTCCCCAGCTGGCACCCCCGGCGGGCTCTGGGATCCCCCTCCCCCGCCTCACTCCCTGGCCGACATCGCGCTGCTTCTGCGCAGAAGCTTTGACTTTCATCGTCTTGCTCCAAGAGCGTGGACTTGTCTGTGCCTGCGTCCCAGCACCTGGAACAGGTGTGCCAGGTGTGGAGTCAACTCAGCAAGTGCCTGTGAGGCGGATGGTCTAATTGTGGCTGAAGTGCAGACTTGAGCGGGTGAACAGACAGCTTTGATGAGGTGACAATTCACTGCTGATAGACACTGTGCTCAAGCATCGGGCCTGTCAAACAGGGTGCACCTGGGTCGGGTCTAATCAGAGCCGATCTCCCCCTTTCCTAAGGAAATGAGGTGTAAGTTTCCTGTTACAACATCGAAATAAATCCCCACCTCTGAAACAAAGCTGCATGCTGGGAAAATGGGCAAGTATTCACCTGACAAGACGCCCCTCCCCAGGGCAGGCTGGACGGGTGTCTGCGGCCGGGCCCGCCCGCAGTCGGGGGTGACTGCCTTCCGGGGGCCCGTCTGCTTTGAAATCATCCTTCTGTTGAAACTGTTTTCCTTGGTAATGCTTGAGTGAAAAGGAAGCCTCTCTTCATAATGGTGAATGGCCTGCCAGACCTTTTAACACAAGAGAATAGAGTGGGCTTTTTAACCCATTTTAGAAGTGAGTGGCGTCCGTTGAATCAGCACCATTGTGACGTGGAGAGCCGCCTGCATAATGCCCCGTGTGTTCTCGTCCCCCCGGCTCAGGCTGGCTCTGCCTGGCCTGTGTGTCTTCCAGGTGCTTGGAAATTACCAGGCGAGAGTCCTGAACGGGAGTTGTCAGAAATGCTATGCTGTGCGGAGAAAACGGGAGGGGCCGAGGCGAGGTGGCCGGAGAGACCTGGGCCGAGTTCTGAGTGTGAGGACTGCTGACTGTCCACTGTGGGGCAGGGAAGGGGCAGGGCCCCTGCCGCCGTGCAGCCACAGTCAGGCCTGGGTCACGCTCGCAGGCCCCGTGCCCTGTCTCCCACCGGGAGCAGCTGAGGCCAAGCCGGGAAGGGGCTTGTCCACCGAGGCAAGTTGGGGCCTGCACTCGATGGGGCCAGGTCTCAGGTCCGGCAGGTGCGGCTCCTTGTCACTCCCTTAACCCCTTTCTTGGTTGCCCCCTGTCCCTGCACAGAGGGAAGGTCAGTCGCTGGCAACTCTGCTTTTGTGTACAGTGGCGCCTCCTGCTGACGGGGCAGGCTAGTGAACAGTCCAGGCAGACGGGCCGTTGGACTTGGGTAAACACATTAAGAAATCAATGGTCTGTTTTTTTGCTTGCAATTAAATTGCACTTAGTCTAATCGTGCAAACGATAAGCTGAGTTAATGTTCCGTGTGCTTCTGACCCGCCTGTCCGGGTTTTCTGCTGACCCTTCCCTGACCTAAGAGGCGAGGAGACGTGCTTAAGAAACAAAGCAAGAGGGGAAGGGCCCCTGTCCTCCCAGAGCTCCCTGAGACTGCTGTGCCCAGCACCCGAGCCACATACCCGAGGGCCTGGCCCCCGCAGTGCGGCTGGTGGTTCTCTGAGGGAGGCCCGCGCTGCTGACGACAGCAGGGACTGTGCAGAGCACAGAGGGGGCTTGGGGCTGCCCTACTGGACGTCCACACAGCCCTGCAATAAAGCCCCAATAATTGTGCCAAACTGGACATTTAGGAAATCGTGACTTCGGAAGTTGTAGTGCCAGGTGTTTGAACTCACCTCACAGATGGAGCTGGAGCGGTTGAGCTCAGCTGGTGTGATGATTCCTGTTCTGGTTGTAAGCAGGGCCTTGTACCTGTTGGGCAAATAATGGTGACCGTGCTAAATGTAAATAAAGAAAAAACACGTATGCCCTCGGGCCAGAAACTCCCCTGGATGTGGAGTCACTGCTGTAGCCATGCTGTGTCGGGACAGTGACGGCACCCATGTGGAGGGACAGAGGCCAGGAGCTGCCCAGTGTGCTTTCAGCACAAAGACGGACAGGTGATGGGAAGGAAGAGAGCCCACCATGGGCACACACACGTGGATGGCTGACTTTGGGGGAAGGTCGGCAGCCAGGTTGGTGAGCAGGGATGGGACCCAGCCCTCGTGTTAGGTACAAACATAACCCAGAATACACCGCGGACCTAGAGGTAAAACTCAAAGCCGTGAGTCTTCAAGCGTAAAGCCTCGTAGCTTTGAGTTGGCAGAGCTTGCTTCAGTACGTCATGAAAGCCCCCCCCCCACCGTGGGAGAACGACTTGATAGTTCGAACTTCATCAAAACAAAAACTTAAACTCTGTGAAAGATCGCTTTCAGAGAATGAAAAAAACCACAACCCGAAGAAGTTTGCAAATTAGGCACATAGGGACTTGTATCCAGAACATGCTTAAAACCCAATGATCAGAAGACCAGCCCTGGCCAGTGTGGCTCAGTTGGTTAGAGCATCGTCCTGTAACCAAAAGGGTGCGGGTTCGATTTCTGGTCCAGGCGTGTAGGGAGACCAGCCAATCGATGCCCTTTCACATCAGCGTTTCCGTCTCTCCAGTCTTCTGTGTCTCTCTCCCTCTCCCTCTCTGGCAAAGCAACGAAAAAAAAAATCCTTGTGTGAGGATAAAAAAAAAGAAAGTCTAATTTTTTTAGTGGGCAGCAAGGATTTGAAGACAGTTCTCTGAAGAAGGTACACAGCTGGCAGGTGAGCAGATGAAAGAGGCTCCCTTATTAGTCATCAGGGGAAGCAGGTGGACCACTGGTCCCTGTCGGGGGCATCCATGCCAGACAGACCACACCATACACTGGGCAAGACTGAAGAGGCTGGAACTCGCACTGGCAGAATGAAACAGGGCAGCCGCTTTGGAAAAGCATTTGGCAGTTTGTTAAACTCTAAATGTGTGCCGGCCCATGCCCTGCCGGGTGCCCGTCCAACGCATGGGAGCAGCAGCCGCAGCCCTGCCCTGGCGGTTCTCGCAGCCGCAGCCCTGCCGACTGCCCTCCCTGTGCCCTGGAGGGCTGCTCAGCTAAGGAAGCCAGATGAAAAGGTATATTGTGCAATCCACCCATAGAAAGTTCTGGAGCCAGCAGTTCCTCTGTGGTGCCAGGAGACCCGGAGACTGCCTGGGCCAATGGCGGGAGCTCGGGGTGGGACGGGCACAGCAGGCTCGGCAGGACGGAGGTGTCTGCTGGGTGCAGGTGTGTCCAGGTGTCAGACCCTGTCGGTTGTGCAGCCTGCCTTGCGCCACTTCAACTTCACTGTAAAAATCCTGAAGTAAATCACGACACTTTGCCTTCACTGCTGCCTTTGGAGTCGGTTTGAATCTTTGAGACCTCAGAATAAAGCCTGTAGGTGGTCCGCGTGCGCCACAAATTTCCTTCCTTACCACTGCGATGCTGTGAATGTCATGGTTTACTTTTTATCTTTCTCATCTAGAGTGTCGCCCGGTGTTGGGCTGCCGGGAGCTTGTCTTCAGAAACCTCTGCAAGATTCTTCCCGCCATCTGTCACGACATCACGGACTGGGTGGTGGGGACACGGGTGAAGTCTGCGCAACTGCTGGCGGTGCTGCTGCTGCACGCGGAGGACCACGCCACACAGCACCTCGAGCTCCTGCTTCGGACCCTGCTGCTGGCCTGTGCGGATGAGGAGCCGGCCGTGGTCCGCAGCGTGAGTGACCTTTTCTAGTCGCACGCAGTGAGCTCCGACTTTATGGGCATGCAGGACGCGCCGGTGCCCCACGTTCACTGTGCGGCTCTGCGTCTCAGATGTCCTGGGATGCCAGCACAGCGTGGCCCTGGGGGTTGGCCTACACGCACTCTGACACCCTGACGTCACCTGGCTGTGCACTAGAGGTGCCGTGCGTCGTCAGTGTGGCGCGGCCTGGGGCCCACGTCAGGCACTGCGGGGACAGAGCCCTCCCACCCGCCACACTCGGCTGCCTTAGAAGTTGGGGAGGGGAGTTCACCCTTCTCAGGGCAGCTCCGGGGGCGGCGAGCCATGGCCCCTTGGGGTCTCAGCAGCAGCACCTGCGCACAGGAGACACCCCGCGGGACGCAGGACGACCCAGGCTGGCGCCCTCAGCCCCGTGGCATTGTCTCCGCAGTGCGTGAGGGCCGCAGAGCTGATCGGGGCATTCGTCAGCCCAGAGGTGTTTCTGAAGCTGATCTGGCCGATGCTGAGGAAGTCGCCCTCTGCCTCCGGCCTCCTGGTCCTCGCCTCGGCGCTCCGGGGCTGCCCGAGGGAAGCCCTCCGGCCGCACCTGAAGGCCATCGCAGCGGAGCTGGCTGGGGCTCAAATCCGGCAAGGGTCCGAGAAGGTAAGAGCGGGGACGGGTGAGGAACACCCTCACATTCATTTTGCAGCCAGTAAACTAATTACTAAAACCGCGGCACACCAAAAATATTTTGCCGATTTTGATTCATTCACAGCGAGTGGCCGTTGTGTTGGCTGTTGTTATTTTTTATTTGACAACCTAAGGGAGAAGAGGTCAGTGCCCAGGATCAAATAGGTGCTGCGTGCTTTACAAATTACCACGGCGCCGGGGTTGAACATCGCTGCGGTACATGACTGCCGGCCGCTGTGAGGCGGCTGTGTGCCCGCGGCGGTGGCGGGGCGCCCTGTTCCTGCCCTGTGGCCTGTGGGGTCTCCGCAAGCCTCCTGTCTCGTGCTGCTCCATCCAGTGCTGCAGCTGTTAATTACAATTAAATTAAAAATATCAGGTCCGCAGTCACGCTGCGTTCCCAGTGTCTAAGAGTCGCACGTGGCCGGTGCTGTCGGGGTCGCCCTCGGCCGCGCGAGGGGCACGCAGTGCAGAGCTCTGATGCTGCCCCGGGGCGCACTGCCGGGCCCGCCTGCAGTGCCTCTCTGCGTCCACGGCAGCGATGTCTCACCAGCACTGAACTCCATCCGCCTTGGCGCTTCCAGTCCAGTGCCTACAGGCAGCAACCAGTGGTTTGCCCGTCATGGGGCCGCTTGGCTGTCACAGACGCGCTTCCTTTTAAACCAGAGCTGAACAGGCCGGGTGATTAGGCTCAATCACGTGGAGCAATTTGTCATTGTTTGCTGTCGAAGAGAAAGTAATGCTGTTGTTTCTGTTGGGCTGCGCTGGACCCGGGGGAGGGACCAGCTGCTCCGGGCACCGGCCAGCGCCCTTGCGCTCCACCACCACGCCCGTCCTGTCCTCCTCTCGGCCTTTCTCTACCGTCTGTCCGTTGCCCGGAGGCCAGGGACCCCACCTCAGCCGTCAGGCTCAGACTGTGCAGCCCTTCATCTGCTGGTCTTCCCCAGGGGGGCCTCCGTGACCTTTCAAAGGAGGGGAGACGCTTTTCTAGCCCATCCCCCTGCAGGAGCGTCTCTGCACGTGCCCCAGCCAGGCCGGGGCTGGTGCCCGCGCCTGGGAGCCGAGACTCACGCTCTGCTCCTGCTGGACAGACAGAAACAGCTGGTGCCACAGGTGTGGCAGAGGCACCTTGCTCTGACCCAGCTGCGCACGACTGCATGTGTGCGGGTGTGTGTGTACATGTACCTGTATGAGCACATGGGTGCGTGTGTGGCTTGTGAGCGTGTGTGTGAGGGCATGTGCGTGTGTGCGCGTGCATGAATGTGCACACACACGTCTTTAGGAAGCAGCTTACGTTTCCTGCAATTTCCTGTAATAGATTAAGGACAGGCCACGAATGTCTTTCAATAACAAACTAAAATCTGAAAATTACCGTGTGAAACAAAGGGTCCCCGGGGGCGGGCGGAGCTCTGGGTCTAGGCTGGCTGGGCAGCGGTCGCAGGTGTCCCAGGCGTCCCGGCCGGCCTTCCCCTGGGGCCCAGCTGGGGCCCAGCACAGGGAGCCTGTCCTTGTCCTTGAAATGCTGGTTTGGTGACGGCACTGGAGTGAGGAAGCTGCGATGACATCGGAGTAACTCAGTCTGGAGCGCAGGCTCCACGGGGCCAGCGCCGCAGACATGACTCCCCTGCACTGTCCCAGGAGAACCCGTGTCTCAGGAGCAGAACCCCTAGGACCACTTCCCGCTGTGTCTTTTTTTTTTTTCTTTTTTGCGCTGTGTGTGTGTCAGCAGATGTTGGAAATCCTTCAGTGAGACAGAGAAGTCTGCAGGCTCCCCCGTCGCCGCTGTGGTCCCGGCAGGGCTGGCGCTGGAAAGACAGGAGGCCCTTTGCAAGTGCCCGTGTCTGGGTGGGTGACCTGGCAAAGCTAAGAGCGCCCACGTCTTAGTAAATTCGTTTTTGTTCATAATCGCTCCTTAAACATAGGTCATGGGTCGTCGTAGTTACTTACTTTGAAGACTTTATTTACTTATTTTTACAGAGAGGAGAAGGGAGGAAAAGAGGGAAACGATGTGTGGCTGCCTCTCACACGCCCCCTACTGGGGACCTGGCCCACAACCCAGGCCTGTGCCCTGACTGGGAATCAAACCTGTGACCCTTTGTTTTCAGGCCAGTGCTCAATCCACTGAGCCACACCAGCCAGGGCATGTTATGGGTCATTTTAGAAATCAGACAAAATCATCCTCAAAAAGCCAATCACCCCAGGCCTAGAAGAGTCTGGGCTGTGGGAAGAATCAGGGTTGGCAATATAAAAGCAGACTCAGGACTGCTTGGGGGGGCCGGGCAGCCGGTCTGGGCCCCCTAGGTCGTCACCGTGCTGTCTAGGGGGCAGCGCTGTGCCACAGAAGTGCGTGTGTTTTTTGGTAGCGTGCAGTATTACGGAAATGTTTAAAATGCATGTAATTCGACGAGCATGACCCCCGGGCACACGTCCCCCAGCCTCAGCAGTTGCCGCCTCTTGCGGTCTCACCCAGCCTGCCGTCGTCCTCTGCCTTTTCTCGGCCTGGGCAGTGGGGGTGGGGTTGGAGTATTCTGAGGCAAACCCATGGGGCCCGGTCATTTCACGAGTCAACTCCCCATTACCAGATAGTGTCATTAACATGTGAGAACTTTGAAAAATGTAAGTAAAAAGCCAGTATCCAACTACCAAAAGGAACATGGATTCCCCAATTCCCAATCTGTATTCAGTTGCCTGTTGTCTTAAAAAATGCCCTTTAGGGCTGACGTGCTGGACTCAGAGGTCCGGCACCGCTGTGTGGCCTGTGGAAGCCAAGGGTGGATGCAGGAGGTGGGCAGCGGCCCAGGGGCCATGGCTGACGGAGTTTCTGCTCTGCCTACAGCTCCACTACGGAGAGAACCTGCTGCTGTGTGTGCGGGCTGTGGTGTCTGTGAGCCGCGAGGACTGCCGGGGGTGCGGCCTGCCGCTCCTACAAGTGCTGCTGACAGTGATGGCACTCCCAGGGGCCTCGGGCCTTGGCAACCAGGTGAGCCTGCCAGGGATGCTCCGGCTCTGCCACGTGGGTGCTGGTGCCCTGCTCTGAACCGCGTCTGTAAATCTCACCAAGAGGAGCGATGCATTCCGGCGAGTGGCCTCAGGGCAGCACCCGCTGCCAGGAGTCCTGGGGAAGGAGGTGTCCTCACCCAGACCACGGTTGAGCTGAAACACCCCCAGGCGACTGAGGTCTCGAGACAAGACAGGGGAGTGATTTTCCTGTTGAGCCACAGGCCGCAGGCCGCCGCTCTGCCCCTCCCCGCCCCCCACCTCCCCATCTCCGCAGTCACGCTTAAAGGTCTGGCGTCTGTTCCCCATGGGCCCGGGAGCCGGGACTGGGCTCCGACCTGCGGACGGGAGACTGCGATGCCCACGTCAGGGAGGCCCGCCTCCCTCCCTCTCGGGGCCTCTCTAAGCTTCGTTTAATTTCTTTCTGTGGAAAACTGCCTTCTCAGAGGGCCGAGTCTCAGCAGGCGCTTGTCACTGCAGGGCCATAAACACTGGTAACAGCCATCAGCTCACAGCGTCTGCATGCAGGCGTGGCTGGGCAGCCGCGTGGACTCCCAGGACCGTCCAGCGTTTCCAACCCAGGGAGGGAGGAGCAGGGGAGGGGCTGCATGGTGTCCCCCGGCTGCCCACACGCTTTGCCCAGGGCAGGAGTCAGCTACCGTCACCCAGGGGTCTGTTGGTGAGGGCCGAGCAGGAAGGACACGGGGTCTTTGCCGGGTCTTTGCCAACATAGTTTAAGCCTGTTCAGTGTCCTAAAGCCCCCTGGTCCTGCCCAGCTCCACTCTGCGGGAGCATGGGGACGAGTTAGGGACGCTTGGGGAGCGCACTGCTGCTCCCGTGGGATTGAGCACTCAATGACTGCATGCCGGTCTGCTTCATGACTTGGGGTGCAGCCGGCGTTGACGTTATGTGACCAGAAATCCAAGCGGGAAGCCAGCGTCTGCAGCCCCAAGTCCCCAGGACACGCTTCTGAGGGTTTGCATCCTGTTTTCTCCTCACGGGGACAGGGCCACTGTTACCCAGGTCACCCAGCAGGTCATGGCCTGAGTGGGGGCTCCAAGCATGGGAAGGGGATTGTCCCAGCTCTGCCGTGCACCTTGCAGGCCCAGGAGACCATGGATGCGCTGGCTGCGGCGGAGAGCGGAGGCGACAGGCAAGACCTCTACCATGAGCACGCGGGCCCCCTCCTGGAGTGGCTGGCCAGGTCCCAGCAGGACTGGACCGTGCACTCCCCGGAGCTCCTGCAGTTCAGCGTGCTGGTCACCCATGCAGGTGAGCCCCCCGTGAACTAGAGTGCCCCCCGCGAGCCGTGCTGAACCGAGGTTACTGTTTAAAAGCTACTCACAGTCACTGCCACCTGTGCAGAGCCTGCGAGAGGCTGAGGAGGCTACACTGGAGCGGGACCGTAGCTCTCCACGTTGGCCCGGCCCACGCTTTCATGGCTCTTCCATTGCCCATGGTCCTCAGACATATCCTGGGGTTGTGCAGAGCTCAGCGGCAGCAGTGGGCGCTTGCGTGGCCGCAGGAGCCCCCGGCCCCCGCCTTTCCCACGGGTTCTCCACCAGCGCCCCATAGGGCTCCCCCGGAGTGAGCGGCGCTGCGCTCTGGTTCTCTGGCAGAGGTGGCGTGCACACCTCAAATTCAGTGAGGCTTTCAGTAAAGAATTATAGTGACTTGCTAACATACAGGGTGGGCGAGGCAGGCTTATAGTTGTGAGGATGCGAGACAGCTTACGCGTGCGTTATACGTGTTAACTATTGTATTTTCTGTGCGAACAGCTGTCTACCTGCTTTCCCCGCCCCATGTGTCCTCTGCTGTCCCAGGTGGGGAAACCGGTAGAGCAGTTGGTTTTGTCTCTGTGTAAACTTAACAGCAGTTCTGCTTCCTATAAGCCACAGGCTGCCCCTCCTCGCCAGCCGCCCCCCCCCCCCCCCCGACACTGGGTGTAGCAGGTGTTGTGGCAGCTCCGGATTAGGAGGGTCCCTGCTGTCACTGTGGCTGGGCGTCCTGCCGGTCGGTCATTGTCCCTGGGCAGTGCCCACGACTTAACAGCGGTTCCTCTTGGGGCTCTGATGCCATGAGACCTGGAAGAAACCAAAGCTGTTCCTGTTCAGCCGTAGGCAGAACCACGTTTCCTCGTCCGAAGGCCGAGTGCGGGCCCTCATGGCAGACACCACTTTCCTGCCTCACAGCCTCACCCTCCTCTCCTCGGAGTGGCTCTGTGTGGCGGAGACGCTGCTGAGCGGGGTGCCCGCCCTCACCTCCCCAGTCCCCGACCTCCCGCCCCGGCCTCTCACTGGGTCCTGCGTATTCAGTTCTGAGTTTACCGAATGCCTCCCAAACAGTTTCACAGATCAGGCTGCTCCAGCGTTCACGGTGCAGAGGGGGACGCGGGACGAGCGCTCCTGGCAGGAGAGCCGCAGTTCGAGTTTGCTGCACCCATGGTGGTCTCCTAAAATCTGCTGGTCTCCGAAAATTGCTGATTTGCAGTTTTAAAAAACTTCTTACAGTGGGAGCATAACTGATCAACACCTTGGAAAACAAGCCTGTTTGGGCCCACATCTCACGTCTTAGCCGGGAAGATATTGACAATGTAACGTTAGTGACAAGAGTTGGTCTTAAAACTAGTTTAGTGACCGCAACGCTGCTTCCTTCGATGCCTTCCGTGTGCGCGTGTGTGCAGGGCAGGCCGGCGTTTGGGTACTTGCAGGGTGTGGTGAGCGTGCATGTGTGTGACAGAACCTCAGAGGAAGTGTGACTGTTTCACACCGTGCTCTGAGAGTGCCAGCGATGTGTGCTTTCCTCTTTCTCGTTTATCTCCTCTATTTTCCAAGTTTTCTATCTGGAGCATGTACGGCTGTAATGAACAGAAAACGAAGTGTTTAAGTATTTTTTTATGAGGTAAAGTCCTTAAATTCCTTATTTACAAAAGCTCTGCGAGAAGACAACTTTTTCAGTTTGATTGTGAAACCCTAACACATGAGAAACAACTGCCTGCGCTTTGGAAAGATGGGGGCTGTGAAGGAGAGAGGAGGGGAGGGCGCGGCGCGCCCCACAGCTCGAGGCCCGCGCTCCCAGGCCAGCCCCACGCGGGGAGCGGTGCCGTGTGGGGTGCACAGGCGGGACAGTGCGGCCTATTCGTAATAAAGAGGCGCGGATTTGAACGGCGAAGCCACTCGCCATCTATCAAATTAAGCCCAGCAGTAACAATGCACCCTTGGTGGTGACCGGAAGCCGCGGCCGGCAACAGCGCGAGGAGCCAGGGTTCGTGCTTCTGGAATTATCCGTGCCTTCCGACCCTGTTTTCCAGCAGTCACACGTATGAGAATCTGTCCTGAGGAAATAGCGCTAATGATTGAGAAAGCCAGGTGCCAAAACTATTCAGTGGGGCATGTGTAGCAGCAGAAGTTGGAAGTGGCCCAAATACCTTACAGGAAGTTACCGGCATAATGACAGCCACCGAAACCTTCAGGGCGACACAGGAAAACACACGTGCTGCGACATGCAGCGGGAGGCAGGCTGCAGGCCGTGTCTGCGCACCCTCAGTAGGGGCTCGTTCCGGGGTGGCACCCAGAAGCCTCCAGGGAGCAAGCTCTAGTTTGAGGGTTTGTTTGCTCAGCATTCTGCACGCCAGCCGGTGTCCCTCTCGCCATCCCTGCGCGAGGGCAGGTGGCCCATCCCCCCTCGCCCCAGTGATGACCTCGGCAGGGGAGGTTATGTTCTGTTCTCTCTTTCTGCCAGAAAATGCCTTGTTTCCAGTTTGTTAAAATCTAGAGAGAGGTTTTAAAAAAAGCAGAAACAACTGCAGGAGAGCGCAGCCCCGTGTCTGGCAGGCCGTGAACCCCAGAGGCCTGGGATCTGCCCGGCCCCAGTGGGGCCTCCCTGCCAGGCCCCGGGCGTGGGGCTGCAGGCATGTCCTTCAGGCCACGGGCCTAGAAGCGGGGTGTGGGGCGTCGATGCCGGCAGACAGCGCCCAGTCCGCCCCGCGGTTCCTTGAGATACGCAGGGAAGACACACGGATCGGCGGCTGCCTGCTCCCAAGCCTCCCCGTTCTCTCCTCCAGGCTTGGCCCCACATCCTCGCCCTGCCCATGGAACCCAGCCTGACCTTGTCTGTCTAAGGACCTCAATGGACACGCTGCGTTTTAAAAGACAATTTTTTAAAAAAAGGGGAAATGGTTTTAAGACAAGAAGGGATGGTAGGCTGGAGGTCCGGAGGGACAGCCGCAGGGCGGGGCGGCTCCTCGCCAACCCCAGACGCTTCCCAGAGTTTTCATTCTCCGCAGCACTGCACGCCGACACCCTCCATGACGCGTCCGGGTCACGCGCTGCTAGCCTGCCTTCCCCAACCGCTGTTTCCAGTGGGACCCTGTGCCGCCCGCTGGGAACGTGCTGTGTCCCCAGGGACTGGTTCCCGCGGCGTGCTGGGTGCCACGCGCACACTCGGGGATGCTTGGGTGTGCCTCTTAAGCCATGAGAAGCGACCCGGTGCTCGCACCCCCCCCTCCCTTTAGCGGGAGCACTCGTTTAGCACAGACGCCAAGTGCTGGGAAGTGCGTGTCCCGTTGCGGAGCGGCTGGCGTGGGCGGGAGTCCAGGCTGCGGCCACGGAGGACGGTGGTCGCCCGCGGGACCTGCCTTGCTGCCTGTCCCCTCCGCAGGAAGGAGGTGGGTGGGTGGTCTTTACTCCTCAGGCAAGGAGCTGCCTGCTTTCCTCTGTATGCGGACTCAAATGAAAACAAGCCCGGAGGGCAAACTCTTGGTGCTCACCACGGGACGTGCTCTGCTCGGAGGCCACGGTCAGCGGCGTCTCTGGCCAGCACGGCTCCAGGTGGATGGGCAGACCCTTCTGGCCACACACCCCCCCCACCCCGTCTCCCAGGGCCGTCTCTGGGTCGGAGACGTGCAAGGCCGCAGCCGCTTTGCCTCCCGCCCTCGCAGTCGGTGTCGGCAAAGCGCTGGGAGCCGGGCGTTCAGGGTGACCCCCTCAGTGTAGGACGGGAGTCAGCAGTCGGCGCGGGGCGGGGCGGGGAGGCCTTGTGACTCAAAACCCATGTCTGTGCCCAGTCACGGCTCCGTGAGTTTCCAGGAGCCGAGCGCCACGGCCTGTGCCCAAAGCCTCGCGTGGCACTGGGAGACCTGCCGCGTTTCCTGTCAGACAGCCAGTGTGAGAGAGGAGGTGTTGGTTGATACTTAACACGTTGCTTGACTGTAATTTTTTAAGAACTTGGAAAAATATAAGAAAATAGCTCAGAAACTGAACAGTTAATCCGAGGGTTGCATGCCCTCGGCCACTCCTGTTTGATCGTCACGAGGGACCCTCGCCCTGCCGCTGGGAGTGCCCGTCCATCTGTGGTGCTGTCCGCCTGAGGTGACGGGCGGGAACAGGTGCTCTGTCTTGCAGGCCCTGCGCTCGGAGAAGCACTGCCCCACCTGGTCCCCACCCTCCGGAGCTGCCTCCAGCCCGACAGAGACCCCCAGATGCGCCTGATGCTCTTCTCCCTCCTGTCCCGGGTGCTGCTGACAGCGAAGGAGACCGTGGACTCCCAGGGGTATGTGGCCCCTCCTCCATGGCCGCCCCCTGCTGACCCTAGGGCGGAGGCAGCCCGCCTCTCCCCCCACGGCGGTCTCGGGCGGGAACCGGGGTGGCCCCTGCGGCCTGCAGCTCGCGTCCCCGGGCAGACAGCGAGGCCGGGGCAGCGAGTGTGCCGCTCAGGGAGGCACTACATCAAAGTCGCCGTGGTGTGGCCATGAAAATTCCACTGAGTGAAAAAGCTTCAGGGAACATTAACTATTAATGGTTTATATATTAGCTGTTCTCAGGTTTAAAAGCCTTTGGGTACCTTTCAGACCTAACAAAGAGCTGATGGAATCCCCGTGGATGGTGGAAGCCTTTGGAAGGGCTTTTAGGCAGTAGCATGGGCTGTGGCAGGCTGGTTTTGAAATAAAGGAAAAGGAGGCATTTGGGGGCGGGTGGGGAGAGGCCCTGGGGCTGGGGGCAGGGGCTGGGGGCCACCAGGTCCCTTTGTTGAATCAGCAGAACTGGGGTGGGGTGGGGTGGGGCCTGCCAGCCTGGGTTTGGCTCAGGTAGAGGCTGTGAGCTGTTTGGGGACCCATCCCCTGGAGGGAACAGACCAGTGCAGAGCAGAGTCCCACTTCGTCGTTGCTGTTGACGTGAGGAGGTGACGTCTCCTGCAGAGATAACTGGGCTGTTCAGACTGCCCTTCCCTGGGTGCCGCACTGAGCTCTCTGCCGTTGGGCCTCGAGCCAAACATCTTATTGCAGGAACTCTGACTTCCTGCTTGTTGGCAGGAACTCAGGCTCAGCAGGGGCCATAAAAGCACGCTGAGTGCAGCCCTGGCCGCCGTCCAGGCACCAGGCGGACCCTCCTCGCCTGGACCCCCTGCAGGCCCATCCCGGAGCTGGTGGGAGCCGGTGCTCCGCCCTGTCCCCGAGGACCGTCAACCTGCAGGGCGGCTGCTGAGTCTGGACGAAGTTCCCGAAAGAAACCGCGCCGAACTTCATACTGAAAGCAGTCGGCATTGGGGAAGCAAGTCATTCGATTTAGTTATTTAGGTGGGGATGTTGGCTATTTTATAGGCAGGGAAGATTAACAAATACCACCTGCCTGGTTTTGATCTTTAGGGTTATAAAGTGGTGACTGTGAAATACATCATTGACTCCCTGGAACGAAACAGTCAGAAGGGAACCGTGGCTTGTCTGTCACAGTGTCCATCCATTGGGCCGGCCCGACAGGCTGGGCTCTGAGCTTGGGGCGGGGGGTGGTGGGTTCGGTTCGCACCACAGGTTTTCCCCCAGACTTAGGAGTCGGCAGAAGCTCTGAGGTGGCAGCAAGGACACTGGGGTCTCAGGACGAGGTTGGGCTGTTTCCGCCCCCTGTGCAGAAATGGCCCTTGCGGGCACAGGACAGGGGCCTGAGCGGTGTGCCCTTGGGCCGGCCCTGCTGCCCCGGGTTGTCCGCGATTGCCCTGGGCACAGGGTCCTGCCTGTCTGGCACTCGGCCCCCGGGGCACACATTCTGAAGGAGGCAGCAAGTGCGCTCCTACCTGCTTCCTCACGGAGGAGGGAGGGGCTGGCCTGCACACGGGCCCCCCTGTGCGGCTTCTAGGCACAACAGAATTCATGTTTTAAAAGCTGGGTGCTTTTACTCCCCAGCATGGTCATACTTTGGAGGGCAGTTCAGATGAGCTGGATGCAGCCACGGCCACCGCCTGTCTCCTCAAGGCCAGCACTGGCTGCTCAGGTCTTCTGGCCGTGTTCGGGGACCGCCTCAAGGACAGGACACAGGGTTTGGTCTTTCTGCAGAGCACTCCTGTGCATCACTTCACAGAAAATAACAGCTTCCTTCATCACAGCACATTGGAGACCTCACTGAACACTTGTAAACCGCCCGAGCCAAACGCTTTCCAGGTTTGCGTCCTCCCTGTCGTTGTCGGCTCGGCAGTGCCCCCTGCTGGAGGTCGTGGCCCTGCACCCCCAGCTGTTCTGCACAGCTGCGGCCAGAGCTCTGAACCACCTTTGAAATGTCCTTTGCAGCAATGCTGGCGAATGAGTGAATGAATTGCTTATTCCAGCGAATGTGTCTTGATCTGCTCGCAGAGGCCCGTGGGTGCAGAGGGGCCCGTCAGCCACGTGGAGGCTTGTCCGGGCAGTGGTGCAAGAGGTCTAGCGCCCTGCAGCACTGAGCCGCCGGGCGACAGGCTGGGGCGCTGCTTTGTTTTGGTCCTGATGGCACGTCGCTGCGGTTGGTCCCCATGGAGGCAGAGCCCCCTTTGAACTGGAGGGACCCCCGCACCTCCCTGTATTGTTGCACAAGTCCTCGCCAAGCGGGAGGAAGCGTGGTCAAGACAGGACCGTCACACATGGGAGTGACGGTTGCTGCCCCTGGCGCCGTGTCTCAGGTGTGGCTTATCCTCCTCAGAGCTGGGGGAGTGACAGTCATAGCCCCTCCGCCGCAGAGTGGGTCCCTGGACCCGGGGTTCTCAGGAGAAGCCAGCAGGAGCCTTGGGGACTAGAGCCGGCTGTGACGGCCACCTCCCCGGGGAGCAGAGGCCCCCTCACTCGGATATCCACAGCCGGCTTCACTTCTGCCGCCTCTCTGGGGCCTTTGCCGCTCACCCAGCCCCTGCTTTCTGTGCTCCCTCTGCAGACAGTTTCACAGCTACCTTGACACCCTGATAAAGGACATCATGGCTCCCAACCTACAGTGGCATGCAGGGAGGACGGCTGCAGCCATCCGCACGGCCGCCGTGTCCTGTCTCTGGACGCTCATCAGCAGCGCGGTGCTGTCATCCACACAGGTCAGCCTCGGGTGACCTGGGCTGGGGCAGGGGGCGCACCCCGTCTCCCAGGGTCTCCTGGGCTCCATCGGGAAGGCACCCACAGTGGTGCTGCATATCCTCTTGGGGACGCGAGGAGCAATCCCGGGAGGGACGCTGAATCTGGAACACGCATTTTGTATCATTTGGTCACCTCAGGGTTTTCTGGGGTTGACACATTGACTGCTGCTCCTTCCAAGACAAAGATTTTTATCACAGGAACCTACTGAGCGGACCGGCCCTGGGCTTCCTCATGCTTACTCCTCTGTCCTGCTAATGCGGGGACGAGGAAACTGTGGAAAGGGGACAAAGGCGTTGTGCTTCACTGTCCTGGTGAAACTTCTCACCAGGTGCTCACCCCATGTGGGGGCTCCCCTGCTGCATGAGCGGCCGTGACTGAGGTCGAAATGTCCCCAGGCTATCTTGGACATGGGGCATAGTCACACTAGTGAGTAGCAGGCTGTGTGGGATTTCAGTCCCAGTCAGACTTTGGGAGTAACAGATTTTTTAAAAATCAGCTGACCAAGTTAAACAAAAATTGTTCATGTTATCTAGACTTAAGAATCCAGGTTCAAATTTGCTTAAGTAAAAATTTCAAATCGTGCCCCAGACTCTATGTTGTTGGTATGGAAACGTAGTCCGTCACCACCAGCCAGGTGCGTGCCCAGTGTGTGCCTCATGCCCGCGTCTGCACCGCCGGCAGGTACAGGACGTGCGGGAGACGCTGATGCCTCAGGTCCTGACCACCCTGGAGGAAGATTCTCAGATGACTCGACTGACATCCTGCCGAATCATCAACACGTTCTTAAAAAACTCTGGTGATGTGATCGATCCAGATAAATTCATCAAGATTTATCCCGGTAGGACATTTTTCTTTTCCAGAGCACAGGTACATACTTGTTTGACAGCTGTTTCTTTAATGGGAAATCGGGAGATGCTGCTTTGACTTCTGGTCCAGCTGGTGCTAAGAGTGCAAACGGGGCAGTGACACCAAACAGCACTGAGTAGCCAACACAAGGGACAGGACGGGGGACCAGAGCCGGGGGCAGGGGCAGGGTGGGAGCTCAGGTCCCCACAGCAGCTGGGGGCCCCTCAGCGTGCACACAGGCCTGGGCGAGGCGTGTGCCACCCCCGCCCCCCAAGTGGAATCGTGATCAAAGGTGCCTGCCACCCAGGTCCCTGGGAGCAGGAGAGCTGGCATGAGGAGGGAGCCAGGGTCCCCAACCCCAGAGCGAAATGTGGGTCACTTACCTCCTCCGAGTGGTCTTGCTAGGTGTTTACGATTCTCAAAAACAAGTTGAGAATCGAAATGATACGTGGGAGTAAGTCGTGAGACAGAGGGCCCACTGCAGGTTGCAGGTAGACCCGTGGGGACAAGGCGCACAGTCCGGGCCCTCGGGGGAGGCAGAGTGCTGGGGGAGGGGGCGCACGGTGTCTGATGTGGCGTTTCTTACACTAGTTTTTATCATCGTCTGTGCTTGTTGTATGTCACAAATATTTACTCATTTATTTCCATTTTTAGATTTTATTTATTTTTAGAGAAAGGGTAGGAGAAAGGGAAACATCAACGTGTGGTTGCCCCTCACACACCCCTTACTGGAGACCTGAGCCACGCCATCCAGGGCATATTTAATAATTTTAAAAGGTGGTTTTAAGAGTTCCTGGAAATGAAAAGTTACTGAAATTTCAACCTTGGTGCCCTGGCTGACCTGGAATCTGTGGGTGGAGATGTAGTGACCAGGTCTGCCTGGAGGCCGGCCGCACGCGGCTGCTGCCCCAGCCCTCGTGCTGTGCGCCTCATCTGCTCAGTCTCCAGAACACACCCAGCAGGCCGCGGGGGCCAGATATTTCTTGTAGATCATGTGAGGGAAGCATGCATTTGATAAAAGTCGGGTCAGTGGAGAGAGTTTCCGCCCAGTGGGAAGACGGTGACTGTTCTCGGCAGCAGAGTAGTCTGGTCCTGTAGGCTCAGCAGAAACAAAACTGATGCGGTTGGTGGCTGTCAAGGCACTGGGCCCTCAGCTCTGTCCCCAGAGCCAAGAGGGCAGGATGCACAGGGACCGCTTCTGTGCTGTCTGCTGGTGGAGTGTGTGTAGGGCGGGGGGGGACCAGGCATGACACCAGTGGGTGACAGTCTTTGACTCTGAGCATCATGGAGGCAGAGTGGGCCTGGACCACCAGGCAGGTGAGGGGGCTAGTGCAGAGGAGCTCGGTGCAGGCAGGGCCTGGTCACCCCTGCACTGTGTCCACGGTGCCCACCCTCCAACCTGAGCCAACTTCCCGAGCCGCCCCAGCACCTTGCCTGTGCGCTCGGGGTGCAGGGTGTGGCCCGCGGGACCTGGGTGAGGCCCTGCACAGGCTCCTCGGCTCACACGCTGCTCCGCCTTCCCCCCAGAGCTCGTCAAACGTCTGGATGACGTGTCCAATGAAGTGAGGCTGGCGGCGGCCTCTGCCTTGGTCACCTGGCTGCAGTGCATCGGGAATGATGACGGGAAGTCATACTACCAGAGTCACATTCAGTACCTGTACAAGGAGCTCCTCGTTTACCTGGATGATCCCGAGAGCGCCGTCCAGGACGCAGTCTTGGGTGCGTGTGCCGGTGACCTGCACTGACAGGGAGCCCATTCCATAGGAACGTAAATAACGTGTGTTTGGAAGACGTGTTTTCCAAAAACAAAATACTGAGCAAGGAGGGTACCATTGTTGTGCAAACATTTTTAGTTTGGCGTAGTCCCATTTGCTTTGCTTTTGTTGCCAGAAGAGATATCCACAAAGATCCTGCTAAGAGCGGTGTCAGGAGTTTACTGCCCAGGTTTTCCTCTAGGAGTTTTATGGTTTCAGATCTGGCAGTCAAGTCTTTAATCCATTTTGAGTTTGTTCTTCTTTTTTTTAAGATTTTATTTTTAGAGAGAGGGGAAGGGAGGGAGAAAGAGATGGAGAGAAACATCAGTGTGTGGTTGCCTCTCACATGCCTCCTACTGGGGACCTGGCCCACAACCCAGACATGTGCCCTGACTGGGAATCGAACTGGCGACCCTTTCCTTCTCAGTCCGGCACTCAATCCACTGAGCCACACCAGCCAGGGCAGTTTGTTCCTATATATGGTGTAAGAGGGTGGTCTAGCTTCATGTTTTTGCAAGTATCTGTCTTGTTTTTGAACAGAGTGTCTTTGCCCCATTGTATGCTCGTCTCCTTTGACACAAATTAATGGACCTTCCGGGTGTGGGTTTATTTCTGGGTTGTCTCCTGTGTTTTGTTGATCCATGTGTCTGTTTTTATGCCAGTACCAGGCTGTTTTGATTTCTGTGGCCTTGTATTGGCTTAATATTTATTTCTGGCTTCTCAAGGGTGTTTGCTGTTTTGCAGAGGTCCTCAAAGCGGGCAGTGGCCTCTTCCCTGACCTCCTGGTGCGGGAGACAGAGGCTGTGGTCCACAAGCACCGCTCCCCCACCCGCTGCGAGCAGCTCCTACAGCACGTGCAAGCCGGGCCACCTGCCCAGTGATGGGGCGGGGCCAGCAGTGCCACTGCTGCGAGCGGGCATGCACACCAGACCCTCGCCCTCACTGGGACTGGCCTTGTGGCATTTACACCTCACAACAGCTGGGGACGCAAACAAGAAGACTTTGACAGCAAGAAGAATGTATTTCCTAAGGAAAATGCCTAGTTCTTTTCGAACCCAGCAGTTTCTGAAACAGCTCTCACTGAGTGGCCCTGTATTTGTGTGTATTGTTTATACAGTTCTCTGGCAGTCTGCCAAAACCTTCAGCTGATTTGAAATTAAAACTAAATGTCAACTATGCGTGCTGGCAGCCAGATCTGGTCTTGCTCATTTTCTAAAGCCACATGCACTGCTAGGTTCAGGGGTGATTGCTTCTATCTTGCATAAATGGCCACCGAGGAAGTTCTTGACCATTAAAAAAAAAAAAAAAAAAGCCAAAGGGATTAAAAAGAAATTTCATTCTTTTTTTGGATCCTGTCTACTGAAACTAAATACCTCAGTGAACAGACTAAAGGAATGTGAAATCTTAGATTTCCCCACTTAAAATATACTGGAACTTAAAATGTTTTGTGGACCTACTCAGTCAAGTACCTTGTTTTAGGTCAGTAATGCTAACAATGTTGAAAATAGAATATTTAATTAGATTTGGTTGCTCTCTTATAAATAACAGTAAAGTGAAATTCTGTTTTATTCTCCAGCACTTTCTACACCCAAGTGCCTGAAAGATTTCATTTTAACTGATTATTCTTTCTATAAGCCAAATACATATGTTAACACAAGGGAAGAAATGCTGTATTTTCCAACAAGCAAATATTAACATTTATGCTTTGGTGTTTGAAACTTAATTAAAAGTATTTATTGTAATTATTTTGTATGCCTGTCTTTATGTGTTTTTGGTAATTAATAAACTTTTTTTTTTTAGAAATTGTTCGATTTTTCCTTAGATGTAACCGCACTGGAAAGTCAGCCTCTAGAATCTGGACACCAGGTGGCAGCAGCTCCACACAAGAAGGTGGCAGGGGCTGCAGCAAGGGGGCCCTGGGGGCCCTGGGCTCACGTGGGGGAGGCTGGGGTGTTGAATGGGGGCAGCGGCCTGGTGAAGGCTGGGGTCTGAGTCTGCCCAACAGACTTGCCCCACAGGGTGCATCCCCCAACTGCACTTACATCACCCTTCTGTGTCCCCTCCGAGCCCAGTTCCTATGATTGGTGGTGACAGGGATTTAGCAAACCCTCAGACGTGGTCTTGCTCAGGTATTAGTTCCCGAATTTCCTTTTGTCTCCTGTATCCTCTGCCTTTTCCTGCCTTGGCATCACCTGGAAACCTGTCAGAAATGCCAGTTACGCCCTGGTCGGATTGCTCAGTTGGTGCGTCCCGTAAACCAAAAGGCTGTGGGTTCGATTCCCAATCCGGGAAGATGCCTGGGCCAATCAGTGTTTCTCTCTATCCCTTCCTCTCTCTCTAAAGGTAATGAAAAAATATCCTTGCGTGAGGATAAATAAATAAATGCCAATTACCAGGCCTCGGGTAGGGCCCCGTGGTCGGCCCTCCAGGGGTCTCTGATGCCCCTGAAGCATGGCTCCCCACTCCAGGCACTGTGCATCTTCATGTCCTGCCAGAAGCCCCATCTTCTATCTTGGGTCAGCCATTAGGTGTCAGAGGAGCTAAAAACAAATGGCAGCGAGCTTGGCTGAAGACAACACACTGAAGTCTTCGGTACCGGTTTTGTTGGCGGTTTCCTTCGCTGTGCAAAGGATTTTTAGTCTGATACAGTTCCATTTCTTTCTTTTCTTTTGTTGCCCTTGCCTTAGGACACATATCCAAAGAAAGATTGGTAAAAGCAATGTCAAGGGTTTACTGCCTATGTTTTCTTCTAGGAGTTTTATGTTTTTAAGTCTAATATTTATTTAATCCATTTTGAGTTTGTTTTTGTATATGGTGTAAGAAAGTGGTCCAGTTTCATTTTTTGCCTCTTTGTTGTAGATTAATTGGCCATCTAAATGAGGTTTTATTCCTGGCTGTCTATTCCATTGATCTATATATGTTTTTATACCAGTGCCATGCTGTTTGATCATTGTAGCTTTGTAGTAGTATAGTTTGGTATGAGAAAGTGTGATACCTTAAACTTTGTTCTTTGTCAATATCTTCTTGGCTATTTGGGGTCTTTGTGGTTTCATGTAAATTTTAGGGTTAGTTCTAATTCTGAGAACAATACCTTTGGTATTTTGATAGGGACTGCATTGACTCTATTGTTTTGGGCAGTAAGGACATATTAATCTTCCAAACCAAGAGTAAGGTATCATCTTCCATTTATTTGTATCTTCAACGTCTTAGTTTTCAGAGAATAGGTTTCTGCTTTTCTTATTGAGTTTTTAGAGAGAGAAAGAAGAGAGGGAGGATGGATTTTGTTAGACTCTTTGATGCATCATCATTGGTCGCCTCCTGTCTGTGCCCTGACCCGGGATGGAACTGCAGCCTTGGCGGATCCCAGCTGATGCTCTAACCACCTGACTGACCCCGCCGGGCGCGCAGATCGTTTTAATCACTGAATCCACTGTGGGCATTTAGGGGCCTACTACACTCTTCTCTCTACTGTGTATGTGTGAATTTTGTGTCAACTTTTTTGTAATTGAAAGTCCTAAAACTAAAAGCACTCATCCGCTGAGCTCGGAAGGCCATGCCCACAGTGGTTCCTGCAGGCGGCAGCTGTGCCCCCGGACCACTGCCAGCGGCCAGCCCAAAAGGCAAATGTTTACCGCGGATAAATCTTTCCTCCAGACTTCCCGCTTTTTCCAGGATTCTCCACCGTCCAAACATGCAGGCGTGGCCTGCGCAGCGGTAGACAGGAATGGTCACCGACGTCACCGAGGCGGCGGGCCTCGGACGGCGTTTATTTTTGTCTGTGTTCCAAACTTGGGTCGTGTGTCCTTCCAGAAGCTTTCCAAGGGGCTCGAGGCCTCCCCTGCGGCCTAGCCGAGCCAGGGCCTGGCACCGGGTGGCCGTGCAAGCAACGGCGCGGGGGCCAGCAGCGACGCGGGCCTGGAGCCCGGCTCACGGGCGGGGACCCGCCTCCGCGGATGCTCGGCGGCGCGGTGACTGGAGACGGACGCCTGCGTCTGGAAGTCCCGGTGACCCTCCCTGGCCTCGGTGCCAGCACTCTGACGCCCTAGGACAGGATGCACGTTTCCCTGTATTTCCGTTCTTCAAAATGCTGAGCGTGCGGCTGAGAGCGAGGCCGAGGACGGCGGTGAGGAGCGACGGGTAAGCCTCGCGGAACCGGTCCCCGGGCCGCACGGTTTCCGTCGCCCAGGGCCGGGCCTGCGGTGACGGTCCCGTCCTCGGCATTGGCTCTCTGGGTTCCCGCCGTGCTGAGGGCCCCGGGGGCGGTGTCCGCACCTCGCGGCGCGGCGGGCCCCGGGCTCTGCGGCCGCCGCTGCCAGTTCCGGCGTCAGGCGCTCCGGTGAAATTTAATTCCGCGACGGGGAACCGCTCCTTTGGAGCCACTCTGTCCTGCGGGCGCCCGGGCCGCGGAGCCCCACCCGCCGCTGCCGCGATCTCCTGCCGGGAGCGGGCGGCGAGTCCAGCCGGAGCCGCGCCTCGCGCACGCGCAGGACCTGGCTGTTCCCGGCGGTCCTTGCGGCGAGGCGCGGCCACGTGACCGGGGCCCCGGCCGCCTGGCGGCGTGCGCTTGGGCGCGCAGGCGCAGGCGCGGGACGTCGCGGTGCCCGCGGTGGGGCCCCGCCCTGGGCCCGGGTCGCGGCGAGAGGCGTGTCGGCGGCCCCGCGAGGAGCCTCGCGCCCGGCGCCGGCCGTCGCCGCCGCGGGGCCCCGGGGAGCGGTGCTGCTTGTCCCCACGGGGCACAGAGGCCCAGCCCCGCGCTGCCAGCGCCTCTGACGGCGCCCCACGTGCGGGTCGCCTTCGTCCCGGGCCAGCGGCGCGCCCGTCCGGGTGCTGTGGGCGGTGACGTACCGAGGGGCGCCCTCGAGGCCGCAGCGCCGTAGACGAAGGCCGCGGCGGGGCGCGGCGCTCCTCACCGAAGCAGCCGGGCAGCAGGGGCTAGGGAATGAGGGGAGCAGCCCGGCGCCGACCGGGGTCGCAGACAGGCCCGGGGGACTCCCGTTGGAGACAGGAGGTGACTGCGTCTCCTCGGGGGTCTCCCCCAGGACACTCGCTAGCCACAGAGGCACAGGCGGCCGCTCCCCGCTGGGGAAGCGCGAGCCCGCCCCTCAGCCCGGGTCCAGGCCGAACGCGCCTGGAGGAAGCGGCCCCCCGGTGCGCGGAGGCCGCGGAGGCCGGCCGCCGACCTCTCTCTGACCCGGGCGAGCGTCAGACAGACCCAGACAGGACGCTCCGCGACGGGACTACCGCCCCGGCCAGCCGCGCTCCGCAGGGACCGGCTCGGGGCGGGGGACTGTCCGCAGAGGACGAGGCTAAGGAGACACGACCCCCGAATGCCACGTGCTTCCTAGACTGGCCAGGACCAGGGGGGAAACGGGACGTGGGACCGCTAACTTGCCAGTATTTGCTGCACACTGAATGCCAGAGTCGCGGCTTAAAACCTGGGGCCCAGTGTGACGCGTTAGGGGGTGGGGCCGCACGCAGGGGTCAGTGTCCTTGCTTGTGAAAGAGACCCCAGGGAGTTTCCCCGCCGGTGACCACTCCAGGGGTCCCCGGGCTGACCTCCGCGAAAGGGGCGGGCGTTGGCTTTGCTCGCCCTTGGCGGGAAGGGGGAGGGGCCGCCGGAGGCCTCCGTTCGCGCCGTGTCTTCGGAGGAGCCGTCTGGCTTCGGACGCGAAGCCGAGGCAGCCGCCAGCTGCTTGGGCCTGGGCGCCTGGGCGGCCTGGGCGTGGGAGGCGGCAGCTGCTCCCACCCCGCGCACTTGATCCCTGCGGGCGGCGCCCCAGCCCCGCCCGTGCCTATTCTGGGGCTGCGCCCTCCCCGCACCTCCCACCACTTCCCTCCTTTCCCACGTTGTGGGAATCCCATCTCCTGATGCTTCTCTTCCCATTTCCCACCTGCCTTCTCATGCTTCTCCACCGCCAGTCATTCCCATGAGGCCTTAGGGGAGCGGGGACGCAATCGTGCCCCGACCCCCGTCACTGAGGGCTCTTGTCTGTCCTGGGCGTGAAGAACCTGCCTGTGTGGTGAGGTGGAGAAAGCAGGCTATAAAGAGTTTATGTGGTGTCCACTGTTATAAAAATATATGTAAACAGACATGGGAAAGTGACGGAATAGGCATAAAAATGTCTACAGTTTATCTGAGTGATGGGCTTAAAGCCACCTGTGGGTTTTTTAATTTTAAAAAATACCTTCATGTTTTCTGTACTTTGGCTGTGAGGGTGGTAGTTTGCACAGCGTCCAAAGCCTCCAGCGCAGAAACTGGAGTTTCTTTGTGGGTATCCCCCCACCCCCTTTCCCCAGGATGACGGAGACCCAGGACAGGCAGAAGTCCAGTTGTTCCCTAAGCCTCTGGGTAACTTTCCTTCACCCCAGGCTCCACGGGCCCTGCCTCCTCGTCTCAGCTGACATCTGATCTAGAGGCACAAAGCCTGGGCTCTGGTTTCCCAGCCAGTCTTTCTTTCCCCCTCAGGAGTCTGCTTACAACAGAAAGGCCCAAGCTGCTGCCCAGCTGGAGGGGTGAGCTTACCCAGAGCACAGGGCGCTGCCTCCAGGGGGCCCCCAAGACGGGTGCTGTCCTGGCCCACTCGTGGCCTGGAGCCTGTGAGTGCTGGCCTGCGGGCCTCTGCCCCCCAGCCTCCACTCAAGCCAGGCTGCAGGCACGACTCCTGCCTCAGTTTCCCTAGCTGTGAAACTACGCTTCTCAGCAGCAGGAGGAAGAGAGAACCGTGGGGAAAGACACGCTGGAATCGCAGTATCGCCCAGGATCCACCTGGCTCAGCTGTTGGAATGCAGGCAAACAGGCCCCGTGTCCATCTTCTTGTGAGAGACCCGGGTAGGGGTTCCGTCCATCCAAGTCTTTCCCAAAAACAGATCATGAAAGAAAAAATTTGAGCTGTTCTAAACTGACAGCCTATTCATAGCTGGGGCCCAGCTCTGATGAAAGCCCGCTCACACTCCAGGGTCTGCTGGGGTCCAGGTTTGATTTCTGGGTGGCTGCTTCTGCGTGTCTCCAAAAGAGAGACTAGCAAGGCACCGCCGCTCCCCAGGAGCCCGGGCCGCTCATTTACACTGGAGCTGTTCGGACTAACCCGCCTCACCTGCCTGCCCCAGACCCAGCGTGCTGGCGGCGTCTTCCAGAGCCCTCCGGCACCTTTCTAAGTTCCACAGCACAACTGAAGGCAGGAGTTCATACTGTCGTCATTGTCGTTATACAACAAAGGATGTTGTTTACTGAGTACTCCCGTAGGGCCAGGCACAGCAAACCGTCATTGCCTGATTCTCACAGGGGCCCTGTGAGGCAGACGTTGTTCCTGTTTTACGAGGGAGGGCATGGGGGCTCAGAGAGGCTCATGCTTCGGTCAAGGCCACACAGCTCCAGCTGGCTGCTGCCACAGCCCACCTCTTCCCATGAACGCCTTTGGGCAAATAACAATGGATAATCTTCCATCCTTAACACTCATTATTTTATTCCACTCCCACGGCTTAAGGTGTGAAGGTGAATCTGTAGAGAAAGTTTGAATGTGTTTCTTTTCTGCCTTGATCTGCTGTGTTCTTCATTAGCTCTTTGTAAATAAGTTCCAGTTCTGTTTGTTCATATGACATAAATGAGTGAAGCCCATTTACTTATCTGTATAATACATGTAGCTATCCATAGAGCATATTAATGTATTATTGTATACATATTTAGTCGTTTTAATAAGATGTTTTAAATATAACAATATCACATTAAATCACTTATTATAAAGATAATTTGTGTTTATCTGAAATTGAGAATAACATAAAATAAGAATTGGCTTGCACAATTACAGAGGCTGAAGTCTGAGACCTGAGGCAGTGAGCCGGAGACCCAGGAGAGCTGGCAGTGGCAGCTCCAGTCTGAGCCTGAGCCCAAAAGCAGGAAAAGACCCATGTCCCAGGCCAAAGACAGTCAGGCACAGAGAATTCTGTCCGACTCGGCCTTTCATTCCATTGTGGCCTCCAGTGGTCTGGGTGAGGCCCACCCAGATCCAGGAGGGATGCCTGCTTGGGTCAATCTACTGAATCAGATGTTCATCTCATCCAGAAACACCCCCAAGGACACCCCCAACATAATATCTGAACAAGCATCTGGGCGCCCCTTGGCCTGGCCCAGTTGACAAAATTAAGCAGCACACCATCTGTCCCGGTTTGCCTGGGGCCATCCAACTATTGACTGGGTCGGGGGGCCAGTTACAGGTCCTCGCTGCCCACTCAGGGATGCAGCCAGTCTCAGTTTACCTCACAGTGTCAGGATGGGCACCTCAGCAGGAAGGGCCTGTCACATCCCCTTCCCTTGGGCTTCGGAGGGGTTTGTGGGGCCATAAGGCATGAGTCCCTGTGCCTTCCACATGCCCACCAACACGCAGCGTCATCTCCTTCCTGATTGTTGCCACTAGGACAGGGTACAGAAGTCGGAGTTGCTCTAACTTGCATTCTCTGATTACTAAAGGGCTTCAGCGTCTCTTTGCACCCTGGGTGTGCATTGAGGTGTCTTTTTCCTGTGGATTGCCGGTTCTCTTCCTTTGTCCAGTTTTCTATTGTGTCCCTTTTTCTGGCCGAATTGCAGGAGCTTCTTGTATATTCTAAATGATAGCCCCTTCTCTTTTATTTTTTATTTTTGTCCCTTTTAAATTAAAAAAAAAAATCTATTGATTTTAAAGGGAGAGGAGCATTGATTTGTTGTTCCACCTATTGATGTATTCATTGGCTGATTCTTGTATGTGCCCTGACTGGGGATTGAGCTCACAACCTTGGTATATCAGGACGACACTCTAACCAGCTGAGCTACCTGGCCAGCGCACCCCTTGTCTCATTTAAACATTGCAAGTATCTTCTGCTTGCTCACTGGTCACCAGGCTGCTGGCTGGTTCATGGTATCTCTTATTGAACAGACACCTTTCACTGCGGTGTAATCAGAGCCATCGGTGTTTCGCCATAAGGTTGGTTTGGGTCTTTGAGGTTTTGTTTAACAGGTCCTCCTCCCAGCCCTGTGAAAGTGTCTCCTTCAGTATCTTCCTTACACTTTGTAGTGTTACTTTTCATTTAGATTTCCATTCACCTAGAATACAGTTTTATTTCTTTAAAAATATTAGTAGTCAATTCAGGATGGTGGAATCAAGATGCATATAACAATACTTTTCCGTACTTTAACATTTCCAATTTTTTTAAAGGTTTATTTTTACAAAGAGGGGAAGGGAGGGAGAAAGAGAGGGAGAAAAACATAGATGTGCGAGATAAACATTAATTGGATCAGTTGCCTCTCGCACACCCCCAACAGGAAACCTGGCCTGAAACTCAGGCATGTGCCCTAACCCGGAATCGAACCAGAAACCTTTTGGTTTGCTGGTAGGCATTCAATCCACTGAGCCACACCAGCCAGGGCCATTTCCAAACTTAACATTTCTTAAAATACTGAGTTCATTGTGTAAAACACAGATGTTGTCTAATAAGAAAACCAAATTACAATGCCCCTGCTTGGATGGAACCACTAGAAAGATTTTTATGTGCCTTGTGCATGTGTGTGCATACGTATGTGGGATCATACAGTGCACACACACGTGTGAGTATACCTCATACCCTATTCTCTGGGACGCTGTAAGGTGCTTTTTCTTCTCCAAGGAGGACAGCCTTGGCTCTTGGAGCTGCCTCTCCCCTCTTGTATTTAACCTGTAACATATCAGGTTCTGGGGCAAGTTCTGTACTGTGATCATGTCACTCAGACTGGCAGTCACCTGAAGAAGCCTTCCCTGCCCTGGCCTCCCCACCCTGAGGAGCCCACCAGGAGTTCTCCGGGTATTTGCAGCTGTGCTCAAAGGCCTAGCGCAGCAAAGACACCAGGTGGACTCACTCAAACCAACTCACTGGTACAGACCAGTTCCAGCCAGTTCAGTCCAGTTGGTTCCATACCAACCAGCTGGACCCAGATGAAGCCAGCACAAACCAATGGACGCCAGTCAGGTGGACCTGGGACGAACTCCAGGTGAGGAACAGTCAGTCCAGCACCCTGGTCCTTCTCCAGCAGCTCAGGTGGGTGGGGATTATTCATAAGGACCTGCAGGATTTTGATGAGTCTCTTTCATTATCTGGCACCTGCCAGGGTCCCAATGGACCCTACTAGAATCCTGTCTCCTCCCCCGACCTTAGGTCATGTGGGTTTGCACCTTGCTGGTTCATTGTTACTTAACTTTTTTTTTCTTTTTTCTTTTTCTTTAAGGTTCTGGGGTCATTTTGTAATATCAGGAGAAAGATTGATTCTGTGATGTTTCCAGTGCAGAATTCTTACCCAGAAGTTTCCAGTAACACCTGCACCTCGGTTCACTAGAAATAGCATCCCAGTCAGGAATGAAATGTTACATTTTCTAGTAGCCACACACTAAAAAAAGAAACAGATGAAATTAACAATATATTTCACTTAATCATTATATCCAAAATATTTTAAATTAACACAAGTAAAACTTTAGAGTACTGAAACACTCAACCGTCTTTCTTTTCCATAGTCTCATAAACCGTGTGTGGATTTCATCCACCGCACGTGCCGGCTGCGGCCGCCGCACCCCCAGCGCTCACCGACAGTAGCACGTGGCTGCCAGACATTGTCACAGCCAGGTCCAGAGATAATCTGGACCTTTACTCTGCCCGATCCCCACCTCTGCAGCACTGGAAAGATAACACCTTCGCCCCGCCCCGTAGAAAAAGGCAGCCGTTAAACACGCCCAGGAGGAGACTTCCGTGCGCTCGCCGGGAGAGCGACGCAAGCTCGGTTGCAAGCCCCGTGAGGACAGAGCTGAGTCGCACAACCCTCGCCACCGTCGTGAATAAATGTGTCCTCGTCAGAAGGGCTGTGCAGTGCTCTGCGCAGGGGCGGGTCTGATCAGTTCCCCGACGCCCGGGAGCCCGTTCCCTCCTTTGTAACATGAGGATAAGAAATAGTAACGTCCTCTCTGCCCCGCAACACGGTCATGAAAATCCAAGGGAGGCGTGGGTGTGGATCGGCCAGAGCCGCAGGAGCGGCGTCCGGAGCCCGGCTCGGGCCCGTGGGGCCAGCGGGAGCCACCGCGGCCCCGCAGACCCCGGCCAGGACGCCCGTACGGCTCCGCGCGCCGCACCACTGGCGGCGGGGCAGGGGTCCGGGCGGCTAGGATGCCAGGCCGGCAGCGGGGACGGGGCTGGACCTGAAGCAGCCCTGCTGGCGCGATCTGGAGCCCCGGCTCCCCGCGAGTCCCTGCCCCGCCCTCCCGCTCGCTGGCCCACCTCCCACTCCGTACTTTTCCCCGCCCCCGCTAGTCAGCCTCCTCTCGTGATTGGCCGTCCTTCTAGGTAGGCCTCTTCCGCATTGGCTGGCGGCTTCAGGTGGTGCGGTTGGGATTGGTGAGCGTTCGCATTGCTCCCGCCCCCGGCCCTGACGCGGCGCGCCATTGGCTGGCGCCGGAACGGTCGGCTCCAGAGGCCGGCCTGGGTGGTGCGGGCTAGGCCTCGGGCGGCGGCAGCTGGGCGAGGCAGGTGAGGCGCCGGGCGGCGGTGGGGGCCGCGGCCGGGCGGGTGGGACGGGCGCCCCCACGGCGGGTGGGGGTGCTGCGGAGACGCGCCGAGCTGCGGGCCCCGCCTGGGCCGCCAACGGCCGCCGCCCCCGCGGCGTTCGCGCCCCGCCTCTGTTCCTCCGCCCGTCCCTCAGCCGCGAGAGCCCGCGGGGTCTGCGGCGTCCGCGTCGGGCACTCACCGCCCCCGGTCTCGGTGCGCGCGGCGCCCAGCTCCGCGGGGCCGCGCCGCGTCCCTGGCGGGAGCGGTTGCCCCCGTACTCCGTGCCCCAGGCTTTCCTCGGCCGTGCGCTTCGCGCAGGCTGCTGTCTCGGCCCCGGGCCGGCGCTCCACGGCCTGATCTCCGCGCCGCGGTGGCCGTCCGCGCTGTTTCTCCGCCCCTCACGCTGTTTCTGGTTCTTCTCAGCGTCCCGGTGCCCTGTCGGTGTTTTCCCCCTGATATTTCGCAGCACGGTCTTGATCCCCAGCGGCGGGAGCGCCTCGTTCCCCCGTGCTTCGGTCTCGTTCCCGCGCCGCTCTGACCTCTGGCGCCGACGCCGCGTGGCTCCGGCCCTGCCGGGTCCTGGACGTGGGTGTGAGGCGGTGCCGGGCCAGCGGCAGCCGGTCCCGATCCCGGCCCCGATCCCGCACCGACCCCGGCCCCCCTCCACCCTCCACCCTGCACCCTCCGTCCACTGAACCTGTTCGCCCCGCGGCCCGGGGCTGCGGCTGCTCTGGGTGCAGGGAGTTCACAGCGGAGCCCGCGCTTTGACCCGCCCCGTTAGCGTTAGCGCAGCCGCAGTCCGGCGCCCGTGGGACCCCACTCGCACTGCTGCTCCGGGCCGCACTCTCTCCTCCGTGAACCGAGCGGACGCGGACCACACGCGCTCTTTTGTGTCCGGCTCCTGTCTCTCAGCGTCACGTCTTCAGGGCTCCTCCAGGTTGTCCGGGGGTCTGCTTCGTTTCTCTCGGGGGCCGAGTGATGCCCGGTTGCGTGCACACCCCGACCTGCTTTCCTGCGGCTTCGCGAGCGGACCTCCGGGCCCCCTTTGCCTGTCAGGAGCCCTGCCCTGCCGTCTGCGTGCGCGCCTCTGTTTGGGCTCCTCGTGCAGGCCTTCAGCTCGCCCCTGGGCTTGGGAGCGCGTCGCCGCCCGGGCGGTGACTGAGTGGCCCACGGCAGAGCCTCCTCGCGCGGCGGCCGCCCCCTCGCCAGCCCGCCCTGCTGGTCGACGTGAATTACGGCCTCGCGGGGGGCGTGCGCTGCTATCGCGCTGTGGTTTTGATTTGCGTTTCCCTGTGGTCTAATGATGTTGAACGTCTTTTCTTGAGCTTCCCGTGTATCTTCTTTGGAGAAATGTCCATGCAAGTCCTCTGCCCGTTTTAAATGAGTTTGTTTTGTTGTTGTTGTTGTTGAGTTATAACAGTTCTTTGTAGTTCTGGGTGCCACACCCTTATCAGCTATGTGACTGCCGGGCGCTTTCCTCTGTTCTTTGGGTGCCTCTTCACTCCCTTGATAGTGTCTTTTCATGCACTGAAGTTTAATTTTGAGGAAGTCCAGTTTACCTGTTTGTTGTTGTTGTTGTTGTTCATGTTTTTGGTGTCATAGCTAAGAAACTTGTGAAATAAAGGTAATGTAGATTTAACCTTGCTTTTTTATCAAAGTTTTTTTTTTTTATCATTTTATCTCTTATGATTAGGCCTTTGATCCATTTTGAGTTACTTTTGTGTGTGGTGTGAGGGAGGGGTCCAACTTCATTCTTTTGCACGTGGACATCCAGTTGTTCCAGCTCCATTGTTGAAGACACTGTTTTTTCCCCATTGAGTGGCTTTGGCCTGCAGGTAGAGCATCAGCTGACCATAAATGTACAGGTTTATTTCTGGATCCCAGTTTGCTCTGTTAGTCTACATATTTACCCTTATGCCAGTTAACACACTGTTTTGTAGTAAGTTTTGAAATCGGGCATTGAGTCTTCCAGCTGTTTTTCAAGATTGTTTTTGCCTATTTGGGATCCATTCATATGACCCTAAGGATTCGCTTTACCATGTCTGCAAGAAAGGCCACGGGGATGTTGACGGATTTTGACTACACTGACTTTGTGTAGCACAGGCGAACGATGTAAGTCTTCCAGTCTGTGGGTTTGTCTTCCCGTTTATCGATGTTTTCTTTAATTTCTTTTAAGTGTTTTATCCTTGCAGGGGTGTCCAACCTGTTGGCATCTCTGGACCATACTGGAAAAAAAAAGAGTTGTCTTGGGCCACACATTAAATACACACTTAACGAAAACTGATGAGCAAAAAAAAAAATTTTTTTTTAAGTAAATTTATGATTTTGTGTTGGGCTGCATTCCTAGCCAACCTGGGCTATAGGTTGGACACTCCTGCCTTACAGTTTTCAGTGTACCAGTCTTGCACTTCCTTGGTTAAATTTATTCCTAAGTTTGTTTTTCTTTTTGACGCTATTGTAAGAGAGATTGCTTTCTTAATTTTATTTTAGATTGTTCGTTGTTAGTGTATAGAAATGCAACTAATTTTTGTGTGTTGACCTTTTATCCTGTAACTTTGCACAGTGTTTATTAGCTGTAATAGGTTTTTTTACTTTTTTTATTTTTTAGAAGTTCCTATACGTGAGATTTTGGCACCTGTGAAGAGGTAGCGTTACTTCTTCTTTCCGGTTTGGGTGCCTTGTTTCTGGTTCTTGCCTAGCTGCTCTGGATGGAGTTCCAGTACCGCCTGGGGTGGCAGTGGTGAACGCAGGCGTCCTTGTCTTGCTCCTGGTCTGTCCCCACAGAGTCTGAGACTCGCCGGGGCTTTAGTAATGTCTCTGGTCCCGCTGAGGAAGTTCCCTTCTCATTCTAGCTTGTTGAGTGTTTCTATCATGGAAGAAAGGGCTTTTCTCGCCCAGTTGTCTTGCACAGACTGCCCTCACTGTTCCTCCCGCGTTTAGGCTCACCCTGCACCCTCACTTACAAGTGGACACAGTGTCACTCTCGTCTTTGGGGAGTCCATGATGAAAACAGGACTGTTTCTCAGTGTTCTTCATTGCAAGGTGAAGGTTTAGTTTTTTCTGACCTATCAGTTTTCATTTATCCATTTGTTTTGTAGTTCCCAGGTTTCTTACTATTGCTTTTTCTCCCTTTAGTTTTGTTCTTTTGGGTATATGTATGCCTTTTAAAAAGTCTTTTTGAAGAAGGGTGTCTGGGGGAGAGTGGAAGCTAACAAACATCTGTGTTCCGTGCATCATTTTTTACCTGGAAGTTCCTTTGTGATCAGTTTTCTTTTCTTTTCTTTTCTTTTTTTTTTTTAAGATTTTACTTATTTTTAGAGAGTGGGGAAGGGAGGGAGGAGAGGGCAAGAAACATCAATGCGTGGTTGCCCCTCACACACCCCCTACTGGGGGAACCTGGCCGGCAACCCAGGTATGGGCCTTGACTGGGAATCGAAATGGCGACCCCGTAGTTCGCAGGCTGGTGCTCGGTCCACTGAGGTACACCAGCCAGGGCCTTTGTGATCCATTCTCAGAGAAGGCTGGCATTTGATGGACTGTCAGCTTCTCACCATTGCCTCCTGTCCTAAATTTACGATGATCAGGTGGTCTCCAGATTCTGCAAACGGCTGGTTTGCATTTGCTTGCAGGAAATGCCAGGCGGCACTTTGGGTAGGAGAAGCTGCGCAGGATGGTGCAGGATGGAGCTGTCCATCATTGGACATAGGAGCATTGCCGGTCCTATCCTCACCCGGTCTCTCTCAGGTGGGGGACGGCCCAGGGGGCGCAGTGCGTTCCCTCAGCCACTGCCGGTTCAGGCCCAGTGGCCAGTTACCGGGCAAAAGGAGGACCCACAGCTTGGTTCACGGGCAGGTGGGGACTAGGCAGTGATAGCAGCCATGCACCGGTGAGCCTTGTGTTCAACGGCCTTGGCTGCGGGCGTGCCCGTGGGATGGCTGTGCTCCCTGCCACTTGTGGGCACTGCAGCATTATCTAGTTGATTGGGAACACTCGTTTTCTTCGCCCCCTTGTTTTCTAAATTTGGAACTCAATGCTGTTTTAACTGCGTACCGGACTTGATTTTCAGGTAAAGGAGACTGGGCTAGACTAGACGTGCCAGGTCTGTGTTTGAAACCATTGGGCCACACTAGACTTAGGGTTAACAGGGGAAGAATACGGATGATTGATCCTTGTAATACGATCATCTTATAACCATGTGCTATCACTGACCGCTTCATTAAGTAGCTGGTGTGACCCATCAGCCAGTTTGCAGTTTGAATTCTATTTGTAATTGAGCATGCTGGGTATCCAGCTGCCCTGTTTCCCGTTTAGTTGCATGGGGACACTTGGCGGATGGTCACTGGCTTTGGACTGTAGTTCAGGAGGTAAGAGCTATGTGGCAGGTGCCTTCTGACATTGGCGCCGGCGCCCCGAATGTCTGCAGTGAGTCATGGGTGATCGTGTGCAGGTCAGTCCAAGTGGGGCAGTGGGTTCCCAGAGGCTGTGGCCTGAGAACAAAGCCACCTGCTTTGGTTGTAGCCCTTCTGCCTCCTTTGTGCTGTCTTTGATTGACATTACTGGAAGATGCAAGCTCTGTCTAGATAGGAAAACGATCAATCTAGCTATTTCTTTACTTGCTACTTAGGTTACAAACCTTGGTAGCTGGGTGCCGGGCCTTTGGGAGAACAGGCAGTACAAGGATGACGGGGAGACAGCGTTTACCTCAACAGCACACAGTCCTGTCACTGCTGTTTCCGGACCGCCCAGATACACGGGGAGGAGAACCGGGGTGACACAGCCGCTCCGAGTAGAAGAGGAAAGAGGACCAGGGCTGCGTGTGCAGCACTGGGAGGAGGACGGGACGAGGGAGGCCCACGGTGCACTGGGTGCACCCCTGCAGCCCTGGGGCAGGGGTTCTGGGTGTGGTCGGTCCAGGGGTGAGCACGGTGAGAGCTCGGGGGTGTTTTCAGCCTAAGGATGAAGCGAGCCACGTGTGTAGCGGTGAACCTACAAAGGTCTTGTTTGTTCTACAAACAGGGCTTCGTGCTTGCCCCCAGAGAGCCCTGGGTCCAGTGCCAGCAAGAGGCAGTGTGACCAGGGGGCAGCCATGAAAAGGGTGACGTCCTGGAGGGAGCACGCTTCTGCTCTGAGGGGAAGGGCGCAGGCTGGAGGGTGATGGGGCAGGCTGAGTAACCACTGGCTGAAATGCCGTCCAGGAGGGGAAGAGGCACCACCGGCCTCATGGTTGCACAGGGATTGCAGATGGGGCAGGTGCATTAAACATGGCTGCAAAGGTAGAAGTCAAATCAGGAGGAGCGATAAAGTCCAAACGGACTGTTTATGTGTCTTTGGGGCAGGGAAGGCCTTGCTGGGCCAGATGTGAGAGTCAGGAAAGACCGACAGCTCGACCAGCTAGTAACCGACAGGGGTGCCCCCGGCCTCTGTGATGCGTACGTGGTTCACAGCCTGTACAGCTTCATCTGTCGTTATGGCCCTGGAGTCCTCGGAGCCCGACACGCCCAGTGTTAGGAGGAGCGCTGTGCCCAAGCTCTCTCCAGTGGGAACAGCCACACGGGCAGCCCCCTGGGGTGGCCAGTGCGCCGGGCCCGAGCTCTTCAAGGCCCTTGCCAGTGGCAGGCACGAAATAACTCGTCTGACCCGAGCTTTTGGGCCGCGCGTGACGAGCATCACTGTTGGAGGAACTGGGGTTCTCACTGAGAAGGCCGGGAGTGTTCACTGCGCTGGGAGGGGAAGGGCTCCTGTCCCCTGAGACTCAGAGTGCTGCTGCTCTGTAAACAGATGGGGCTGGCCCCCACCCCTTCCTGCTGTTTCATCACTTCCAAGAAAAGGAAAGAAACATCACGGCTTGGCAAGGAGCTGTCTTTCAGTACGGAGTTGCTGCTGAAAATAACTGACTTCTATTTTTTGTTCTGTTGTTTTATTTATTCTTAAGTTTATTTTATTGTTGTTTTGTGACAGTGGTTCACCCTGTGCAGGGCAGTACTGAGCTTGTGAGGTGTATGAACGCATCGCACCCCAGCGCGTGGGACCTGGCTCGGCAGGGTGGGGTGCTGCATGTTCGCGCCGGGGCAGCCCCGGGGGCCGGGGCTGGGGTGCCTGCCAGCCCAGCTCTTACAGCTTAGCGAGGGCCCCAGCCCAGGTGGGGCCAGTGTGGCTGCCCCACTCTCCTCACGTCGACACCAGTCTTTTTTTCTTTTTGAAAGTAGTATCTATTCAGTTAATTGTCATACAACAATACTTACTATTAAAAAGAATTCAAACAGCACAGGAGGCAGTAAATGAAAAGTAGAAGTTCCATTTTTCTATAGTTTACCACTAAATTTAGTGCAGTGTTTTTCTGGATGTTTTGAAAGCACACTCAGGTATACGTATAGCATCACAGCATCCTCTAAAGCCCTTTCAAATATTTTCAGGTTATAGTCGTTTATTTTTGATTTACTGTTTAAGTAATCAGTTCATTCTTAAGACTTCTCATTAGTGTAAATCAGTTTTTAAAAAAAATTAACATTGTTGTGTTGCTTAAAAATGAAACTAGAGCTTTAAAGCCAGTTCCCATTTATCACGTGGCAGCAGTAATTCCACGGAGCGTGACCCTGACGGAGCGTGACCCTGGCGGAGCGATCACATCTGACCCGACTGTGACTTTTTAATATAGGCAGAAGCGATTAATGTTCTTATCAGTCTCTACATTATTTGGTTTTACAGAATTAAGATTCTGAGCAGAGTAATTATGTTAAGATTTAGTGCTGATTTTTTTTTTCAGTGCTGATTTTTAAAGAGGCATCTTGGAATTTGTTTCAAAAGTTAGTCTTGTTTATGAGGACGTAAGGATGAGACGCCTGAATGGGCGCAGCTGCCCTCTGAGGGCGGAGCCTGGGTGATTGAGGGATGGTGAGGCTGCATTGGGAACACGTGTGTGTGTGTTTCTGCCTGTGCCATGTGTCCCCTCAGCCCATGCCCCCCCGCTCTCTGGAAGGTCCTGAGGGACGACCCGTCTGCGGAGGCTCTGGCGGGCCTGTGCTGCCAGCTCAGACGCCCCTCCCTTCCCTAGGGCTCTTGTGGCAGATGGTGGTGTCTGGAGCCATGCCCAGAGCTGGGACAGGTCCTGTCTGTCACTGTCCCCTTGGATAGCATTGCTCTGTGTGTACAGGTGCTGGACGTGGGTTCAGGGGTGGCATGCCATTTAAACGGGGTGAGGAGGTGGTTCTTGAGGTCTCTGGTCAGACCACTACGTTAGTCGTCCTGGTTCAGCTGGGCTCACTTTGAGTCTCCATCCACTTCATCAGTGACCATATCAGCTCATAGACCCCCGACTGGTAACTTGCTAATCTCTACAAACAGCGCCTTGTGCGCTGTTTAATAAAAACCACCATTTACTAGGATGACACTGGGGCGTGTCGTGATGAAAGGCGGAGCTGCCACATTCCTTGGTTCTCCTCTGCAGCTCAGTGGTTCCTGAGAAAATGGTGCGGATTCCATTGCAGAACCTTACAGTTTCATCGTGCTTTGGTTTGGCCCTTGCCTGAAGCTCCTTTTTCAACCCAGTGTGACTGGTAGCTTTTGAGATTTTTCAGGCATGTTTTTCACATTGTTACTTGCAAGTATGGACGTTCTAAATAGCACAGATTCAAACCGTATGTGGTGGGAGAACCGAACTGTTTTTGACCAAAGCATTCAAGAACCAAAACGGCAGTTTGTGCTTTCATCTCTCGCATGTGATGTCAGTGGGACAGAGTGGTCTAGAAAAGATGGGAGGTGTTAAAGGAGAAACCTAGTGTAATATAAGAAGAATCTTAACTCTTATTTTAAAGCCCTGCCAGGACGTGCGTGTTTGTAAAGATGCTTAATTCCTTAGGTTTGTAACCAAAGTTTGTAGCCTAAACAGGACCTGCGCTTTGACCTGTGTTGCCAGCCTGGGTGGCCTCCGCCAGTGAGACAGCTGAGGGAAACCCTCAGGTTTCTCTGTCCTGCTGGTGCTTCCCCTCCATAGGAAAGCGGCTCATGGCCCACTGTCTCCTGGGGCACATGCATTTCCCTGTTGGGCCTGGCAGCTCGGAATCAAATGTGTCCATCCTACCAGAGTGCTCTCGTGTGTGGGCCCTCGTTGCTTACCTCCCAGGCTGAGTAGCCTGGGAGTCCTGTCTGGCCCAGCTCCTGTGTGTGGTCCTGGCACATGCACATGGGGTGACGGCGCTTGGTCTGTCCCTCCTGCAGCCCAGGGCACTCACCGGACCAGGCCTATGACAAGGTCACACCAGGGGAGGGTCAGAAAAGTGAGGACAGTGACGCCTGGACAGGGCCCCGGTGTCACTGCGGACTCTCCAGGATTTTCTGGTGCCGCAAAAGCGCTGTGAGCCCGCCTTTCACGTACTGCTGCAGGCCTGCTCGGGTGTTGGACACGGTCAGGCCTCCCTCGTGGCCCTGGCTGAGGCGTGGTGGCCATCGTCTTGGGGCTGCGATACAAACAGGAAGGCTCTAATGTTACACATGGGCTTTAATTAGCAGTGATGTGTACAGGGAGACGGGAAACAGCATTTTGAAAATGCTTAGCATTTATGTTCAGATGTGCGTCTGAGAGGGGGTGGAACTGGCCTCCCGGTCTGCCGGCCCTGGGTCCAGCGGCCCAGCCGCCCGCGGACTCTGCCTTTCGTGTAGGCTGGGGGAGAGTGTGTCTTTCATGAGCTCCAAAGAAAAAACCGGTTCCTTTTTTTAAGTTTAAAACACTGTGTAACCTTATTCCACAAAATGGAAGCAAACGTGAAAGGGAGTGTTTGCTGTGTGTGAGGTGTGGCCGCCTGTGCATTGTTTCATTTGACCCTTTTTTCTATTTTATTTTGTTCTATAACTTTGTTTAATGATCACATTTTAGAGCGGGAACTAAAGGTTAATTTTAAAGTGTTCCGAACCCATATTGTGGTATGTTAACAGGGAGGGGGTGGAGAATGAGGCGCAGGGTTCATGGAAGAGCAGAACCCTGTGTGGAGAGAAGTAGTAAAACAAATTCTACCACCAGTCATGGTCACAGCACTCACCTCTGGGGGCTCTGTGCCGACCTGCCTCCCCGGAGTCCTGGTCCACAGGGGCCTGGTCCTCCTGCGCTTCTCTGGGTGACGCAACACAGAGTGGCCAGACCACGGGCCAGCCTCAGGTCTGATGGGGCCGGGCACCTCCCCGGAAGGTGTGACGTGACACTCCTGTGATGGTAGGAGAGACAGCAGCGTGAGCAGGAGGGAGCCAGGCCGTCCGGTCACAGCCCCAGGGGCTGTAGTGGCCCGAGAGCGTGACTGCGGTGGTTGGTGACTGTGGTCTCCTGGCTTCCTTTCCCCCAGCCCGCTGCCTGGGATTCCCACAGTGTGGGGCTTGTCTCCACTGTACTCCCTCTGCGGTGTTATCTTTGGGCATTTTATTCCGTTTGTAACCATTTTACCAAAGATCTACCACTGTGTCTGTCCCTCAGCTGTGTCTCCCCATTGTCCCCTGTAGGATTTGTTTGGCCTATCCCCGCCGTAATCCTGCATGGCCAGCAGCGGCACTTGGTTCTTAGACAGCATTTTATTTCAGACAAGAGGTTAAGCCTGGCAGAGCTGTTGTGGCGCAGCGCTGTCCGTGTCTCGCTGGTCAAGAGGAAAGGCTGGGCGGTGCCGTTAAAGCCGGTCCTGTGTCTCTGATGTCTTTTGAAAACATTGTTTGTGATGCATTAGAAATTAACCAGTACGTCTGTTTTTGGTGGATTAAAATGTGACAACATATTAATGTAACTTCTAAAAATAAAGGCTGCAGGTTCACGTTCTTGCATATGTCCCCACAATGGGCTCAGTCACCAAGTCACAGGCAGACCTGCTTCTCCCTGTCAGCGCCCTGCTCCCCGTGGTCGGGCTGTGCCCGGGCAGCCAGCTCTTGGGGCAGAGCGGGGCGGAGAACCCCATTGGTAGGGCTCTGCCTCTGTTAGCTAGTAGATGGTCTGATGCCTCCTTGTCATGGTCTTTTAACTAAATGCCTTCGCTTGTCTATAACACTGGTTTCTGTGAACGAGCCCAGGAAGCACTCAGTTCCCCGAGCACTTACCGCATCCCCATGGAGGAGCTGGTGGGAATTAGTTAGCCCGGGGCTTAATGATGGGAAGTAATGCAGGTATGGTAACACAATAAAGTGAGAGATCACTTTGGGAATAAAGTTAGGAAGTTTGGGTTTTGTTGGAGTATATGTAAAGGGAAATTTAAAATAAACCACTTGTGGATATTTTGCCCAACCAGCCACCACTGGGAGCCACTGTTTTGCCTGGAAAAGTTCTTCTGAAAAAGTTTCTAAAAAAGATTTGTTAAGAACTCCCAGTAAAGATGGAGGCGTAGGTAAACACGCTTTGCCTCCTTGCACAACTACAGAAAAAATTACAACTAGAGCACAAAAGAAGTATCACCTAGAACGGTGAGAAAATTGAGCTACATGGAAGTCTGACAACCAAGGATTTAAAGAAGTCACATTCATCCAGACAGGTAGGAGGCGCAGAGAAACAGTGTGGCATGGAGAGGCGATGGAAGGGAGTGGCCCCACATTCATGTGTGGTGGAAAATTGGGAAGGATGCTTTGGGAGTGAAGGATCCCAGCCCCAGGCCAGACAACACAGCCCAGGGTTCCAGCCCCAGGAAGATAAATCCCTGTAACTTCTGGCTGTAAAAACCAGTGGCAGGTGGGAAGGTGGTAGAAGAAACTCGGATTTTCAGGAGACTTCCCTTAAAGGGCCCGCTCAGACTTAGGACTTGCACAGACCCACCCCCTCTGGGACTCAGCATCAGGGCAACAACTGGAAGAGCACCAGTGGCATGTGGGGAGAAACTGAAGTGGCAAGTGCCAGGAGGCAGCATTGTCCCCTCTCAGAGCCCTCCCCCCACACAGAACCACGCAGTGGTGAAGCAGGTGGCCCCAGCCTGGCGATTACCTAAGGCTCTGCCCCACACAATTTACAGGTGTCTTTTCTACAACAGGTCACACCACTAAGACCGGGAGTCAAAGCAGCTCTACCCATACACAGAAACAAACATAGGGAGGCTGCCAAATTGAGGACACAAAGAAAAATGGCCCAAATGAAAGAACAGAACAAAACCCCAGAAAAAGAACTAAACGAAACAGAGATAAGCAACCTATCAGATGCAGAGTTCGAAACACTGGTGATCAGGGTGCTCACAGAAATCATTAGGTAACTGCAACAGCATAAAAAATACCCAGGAAGAAAAAAAGGTTACATGAAGTGAAATAAAGTAAATAAAGGAACCGACAGTGGAGGGGGGATGAAGGCGAAATTAAAATCAACGATTTGGAACATAAGGAAGGAAAAAGCATTCAAACAGAACAGCAAGAAGAAAAAAAAAAACAAACAGGGATAGTCTAAGGAGCTCCTGGTGCATCGCCAAACGTACCAATATCCAAATCATAGGGATGTCAGGAGGAGAAGAAAAAGAACAAGAAATTGAAAACTTATTTGAAAAAATAATGAAAGAAAATTTCCCTAATTTGGTGAAGGAAATAGACATACAACTCCAGGAAGCACAGAGTCCCAAACAAGTTGGACCCAAAAAGGAACACACCAAGACACATCATAACGAAAATGCCAAAGGGTGAAAATAGAGTCACAGAAGCAGTGAGAGAAAAGCAGAGTGTTACCTACAAAGCCATACCCATCAGACTGTCAGCTGGTTTCTCAAGAGAAACCTTGCAGGCAAGAAGGGACTGGCAAGAAGATTCCAAAGTGTTGACAAGCAGGGACCTACAGCCTAGATTGCTCTCTCCAGCAAAGGCATCTTTAGAATCGAAGGGCAGGTAAAGTGCTTCCCAGATAAAGTAAAGCTAAAGCAGTTCATCATCACCAAGCCATTGTTATATGAAATGTTAAAGGGATTTACTTAAGAAAAAGAGTATCAAAACCATGAACATTAAAATGGCAACAAATTCACAACAATCAACAACTGAATCTAAAAAGCAAAGTAAGCAAACAACCATAACAGGAACCGAATCATAGATATGGAGATCATTTGGAAGGTTATCAGCGGGGAGCGGGAAGGGGGAAGAATGGAGGAGAAGGTACAGGGAATAAGAAGCATAATTGGTAGGAACAAAATAGACGTGGAGGTTAAGAATAGTACAGGAAATGGAGAAACCAAAGAGCTCACATGTACGGTCCATGGACATGAACTAAGGGGGTGATTGCTGGAGGCAAGGGGGTAGCAGGTGGAGGAGGGGCAAAGGGGGAAAATTGGGACAACTGTAATAGCGTAATCAATGAAATATCTTTTTAAAAATAACAAATGAGCCACTTACCCACTCCAGAGGAGGAACGGTAATGGGTGTTAACCTGTGGCTTGGTGCAGTCTGTTTTGGTTGCCAGGTGAGTTGCGGCTAAACATCAGGGCAGGCGGAGCCCTGACCTCACGCTGCTGGGTGTGGCTCCAGTTCGCCCCAGGGCGGGAGGAGACCTGGCCGCACTGGTCCCTCTGATCTGGGCTGCAGTGAGGGGAGGAGACCACAGACTAACTCAGGGTGGGGGGGGACCCCCTGGGATCTGTTCTTCAGTGGGTGCTGGGGCAACCCTGAAGCGGGGAGCAGAGTAGAGCCGTGGGCGAAACAGTCAGTGAGTGGACTTGCCGAACAAGGCCAGGTAAGGAGGAGTCGTGCTTGCTGAAAACACGCTCTGCGGGGCTGGGGGCTGGGGGCTGAGGAACAGGAGTTGTTGGTGCCTCTGAAATTAGTAGATGCAGTGAAATCTTTATATGTAAACAGTGGTCTTTATTTCTGTGGATACTTTTAATTTTTTAAAGAATGGACTTTTAAAAAAGAGAAAGAACTCATGGTCACGGACATGGACAGCAGTGTGGTGGGTGGAGGTGGGAGAGCAAATGGGATAAATGGCGCTGGAAAGAAAAAGAGTGGACTGTTTCAGAGACAATGCAGTGAATTGAAATAACATTTGTCTTAGCTTCTAGACGTCAGTGATTTATTTAATTTCATTTTAAAACTTCAATTTATTTGAACAGCAACAAAAAAACCCATCAAACAGTTTACCCATTTCTCGCACCTCCCACCTCTGGCAACCACCAATCTGTTCTTTATATGTGTGTTTTGTTTTTTTGCTTATGTATTGAAGATTTTTTTTAAATTTATTTTCTATAACTGAGATTGTGCGGTACTTGGCTTTGTTGGTCTGACTGCACTCAGCCTGATGCCCTCGTAGTCCATCTGTGCCATCTGCAGACGGCATGGTCACCCTTTCATAGCCAAGTGGTGCCCGTTGTGTGCGCTGCAGTGTCCGTCGATGGGCACTAGTCTGCTCTCAGGTGCTGGCTGTCGGAAACAATGCTGCAGAGAGCATGGGGGTGCATGTATCTTTTTGAGTGAGTGTTTTCATTTTCTTTGGATAAATACCCGGAATTGCAGCTCTAGTTTTAATTATTTGAAGAGTCTCCATGCTGTGTCCACCATGGCTGCACCGGGCAGCATTCCCACCCACAGTGCACAGTGTTCCCTTGTCTTCATGTCCTCGCCAGCACTTGTTCTTGCCATTGTGACCGGTGTGAGGTGATGCCTCCCTGCAGTTTTGATTTGAAATTCCCTGGTGATTAGTGGCGTTAGGCACCTTTTTTTTTTTTTTTAATTTATTTTCAGAGAACAGGGGAGAGAAGGAGAGAAACATCAGTGTGTGGTTGCCTCTCGCGTGCCCCCACCGGGCACCTGGCCCGCGACCGAGACCTGTGCCCTGACTAGGGATTGAACCGGCAGCCCTATGGTTTGCAGGCCGGCACTCAATCCGTTGAGCCACACCAGCCAGGGTACGTTGGGTACCTTTTCATGTACCTGCTGGCCATCTGTTTGTCCCTCTGGGAAAATGTCTCTTCAGGCCGTCTGCCTGTCTATCAGTTGGATCGTTTGTTGTTTTTCTCTTGAGTTGTATGAGTTCTTTATATATTTTGGATATTAACCCCTTATCAGATAAATAATTTGTAAATGTTTTCTCCCGTTTGGTTGGTTGTCTTTTCATTTTGTTGATGGGTTTCCTTTGCTGTGCAAATACCTTTTAGTTTGATGTGGTCCCACTTGTTTGCTTTTGCTTTTGGAGTCATAGCCAAGAAGTCACCATCAAGACCTCTGTCAGGGCACTTGCCCCCCGTGCCTCCTTTCTCTCTTCCGGCTCTGACGTTCAGGTCTTTAACCCATGTGACCTGATCTTTGTGTTCAGTGTCATCCAGTGGTCTAGTTTCATTCTTTTGCATGAAACTGCCCGTTTTTTCCAGCCGTTTACTGAAAAGGCTGTTTTTTCCACATTTTGTGTATCCTCGACTTCTTCATCGTAAATTAATTGATCATGCATGTGCAGGTTTACTTCTGGGCGCTCTATTACATGAACCCACGAGTCTGTTTTTATGCAGACATGCCCGTTTAACCGCTGCGGCCCGAAGTCAGGGAGCAAGAGTCCCCCAGCCGCTCCTCCTCCAGATCGCCGGCCGCTCAGGGCCGCTTGTGGTTTCATGGAGATTTTAGGGTCGTTCTGTTTCTGTAGAAGCCAGTTATTTATACATAAATAGTTTTTGTCCACAATGGCCTTTATTTTTACTTTTATCTTCCTTTAGAGTATTCAACAACAGATTAGGACTCACATCACTACTATGGGCTTTTTTAAAAATTTTGGAGCGTGTGTGAGAGAATTTTTAGTGAGAGGGAAGTTTGAGTCACATCAAAGAGTCTAGAGGACAACCTGAGAACCAGCATGCTCAGCACTTTAATTTAAAAAGAATGTTTTCTTTTGGGGAAAAGTAAAAGCGCAAGCAATGCCTTCGGCTCGCGTTGTAGTTCGCCCCGCAGCTTTCTGACTTGGAGGTGCTTGTCGGGCAGCGTGTGAGTGCTTCTTGACCAGGCAAGAAGAACGTGCTGTTTTAATGAACAAGAATGGAAACCTATTCCAGAAGAAGGAGAACATTTGATACCTTCGGGAATTTAAAAATGTGTTCGCAAAGGGTTCTCAGTCACTTTCGCCACTCTTTTGGAAGTGCGCCAGTTTTCATGATTCTAAGTCCATTGATCTAGGATTTCCCCTCCGTGCTTTCATGGACATGTCATTTTAGGGGACTGAGGAGGACGGAAGTCTTCCTGCACGCGACCTGTAGCTGTGAGAAAACTCCTCTCCTTTGTCCAATAGATAAAAACCAGAGCTTCCCTGCCGGCTTTCCCCACTCAGGTCTGACAGTGACTTGTCCGTCCGCGGGGGCCCCGGCGCCCTGGCGGCGGGGCGTGACCGCGGGCTTCGCTCCTAACCCCCTGCCTTGCTCTCTCCCGCCTCTGCAGTATGACCTGAGGCTGCGGACATGGACTTTTCCCGGCTCCACACGTACACGCCACCGCAGTGTGCGCCCGAGAACACCGGCTACACGTATGCACTCAGGTGAGCGTGGAGGTGCCTGGCCACCTCTGGGACACCATGGAATGGACGGGCCTCTGTGGGACATGCAGCCACAGGGTACAATTGGAGAGAGAGGGAGACATCTATGGATGTTGTATTGTACTACACCTTTATGAAATTGCCCAGCCGACACGGAAACTGTGAGGCTGATTTGAGCACTGCGTTTCCGATGACTCTGATCGCTCACTGCGAACGAACGAACCGCTGCTTCAGACTCCACCCAAAGGGCTGTGGTCTCGAGAGTGACTTTGCGGTGATAGTGAGGGCTCTGTGGGCTACACTGAGAGCTGGGTGTTTTAAAGTTGTGGGCGCCATCCACACAGAGGAGGCACCACACAGGGCAGGGTTTCAGGAGCAGGGCCTCGTCCCCAGTGTCCCCTTCTTATTCACACTCTGATGTGGCGCTGAAGCCCGAGGCCGCAGCCTTGTAGCCGCTGACTTGCCCTTTTCGTTTCTAGTTTATCAGTACAAAGGATGACTGAAAAGAAACTTAAGTGTTGCAAAATCAGGAGTCAGTGTCAAAGGAGAATTCTTTACCAGTTGGTCGGGATTTGATTGGCAGATAGAAAACCTTTGCATCCTGGCAAATGTGTAAGGTGCACAGGAAAATGCTGTGTGATTTTGCAATGGCTTATCTTCTAAAGGATAAAAATGTGAAGGGAACGTTAAGAAAATTGGAGGGTATTTTAAGGAGAATACTTAATTTTTTTTCTTTTTATTGATTCTAATGAGGGAGAGAAACATTGATCGGCTGCCTTAAGAACATTTTTTAACAGCATTAGTCAAATCTTAGATTTAATGATTGAGTAGCTTATAGTCACGTTTCTAGGTCATGTCGCCCTTTGAGCAGGAACACATTCTTTTTTTATTAAAAGTCCTGTAGTATTTTAGAACAGACTGAGTGGACCAACCCAAGTAAACTATTCCTTATTCTGCATTGTAGAGTATAAAAATAATCATTCTTGCTAATTTATTTTTAGGTTTTGTAGCCTATTTTAAATACAGTTTTTGAAAGATGTGTGTGTGTCTGGGTCTCTGCGCTGGCACCTCAGGACTTGGAAGATGTGGGCGGGCGGGGGATGGGGCAGGGCAGGCAGGCATGGCTGTGTGGGCCGCGCTGGGACTGATGGAGGGCCCTGAGGGCCCGTGAAGGGCTCAGCTGGGAGCCGCTGTGCAGAAGTTGTTCGCCCCCTCCCTGCCACACCCCACCCTCAGCTGATGCTGGCCGCCCCTCGCTGCTGGTGACTCTGCTCCTGGGCGACAACTCCGGGCATACAACCTTCATCCGTGTCATCTCGCATCCCGTGTCCTGGACATCCCATCCACTTCATTAACACGTTTTTCTGCTGTGGAAACTGGCAAAGTGGGGTGACAGTTCAGACCTTGGGAACAAGCCCCTGGGCGCCCCCCTTCGCCGCCGCTCCCCAGTAGGTTGCTTTGAAGCAAACCTCTAAAAGATGATATTGTAACAAAGAGCCCTTAGTATTTTAAAAATAGCTCCTAATAACTTCTTAATATACCAGACAGTTAGTGCTTCAGTTTCCCAGATACTCATTTTCTTTGAACAACCATTAAAAAAAATCAACCTATATAGGATTCTTACGTTCTGTTCAGGTGATTGGGTCTCATGCCTTAATCTGTATCTCCTGTAAGCTGTAGTTAGATGTAGGGATTTGGTCAGTTCTAGGCTTCTGTTTGATTGTTGCCATGACTGTACCACAGCTGGCACTTCCTGTTGCTCTGAGCGCAGGTGCGTGGAGTCTGCTTGCCCCACACTCTGAAGTCCCTTCTCTTCTCAGGCGGTGGGCATGGCAGCCCCTGGGGAGCGTGTCCCTGGTCAGGGAGGCACTGTCCTGGGAAGCCCCGGAGACTGCCTGTCGTGGGGTGCGCTGCCAGGCGCCGGCCGCCCTGGAGAGGGGGGCTCTGGCTCTCTCAGTCTCTGGGGAAGTTGGTTTGCAACCGGAAAGGAAGGCAGGGGAATGGCTGTTGGCTGCAGAAGAGGACAGAGTGTTTCGAGGGGCCGGGGCGATAATCAGCCTGTCAGGCGCTGCAGCGAGCTTGGCGCACAGGAGTCCCTGAGCGAGCCGGCCATGCAGCGCCTGGGCGGGTGGGCACCTCTTTCAACACAGGGCTGGTATGGGGGGAGAAGGGGCACGCTGAGCTTACCCTTTCAGTTTTTTGACCATGGGGAGAGATGCGAGTATATCTAGACACTGATGGTAAGGAGCCCAGAGCGACGCCGCCCCTCTGCTACCGGGGAGAAAGAAGCAGGGCCGGGAGGACCAGAGAGCCAGAGGGGGAGGAGGGGTGAAGCTGGCAGTGAGGAGGGGACAGAGACAGTGGTGGCTTTGACCACCAGGCACCAGGTGACCCCATGGTTGCCAGGCAGGAGTAAGGACCTGTGGGGGTGGGGGTGGGGAGGGAGGGTGGGCCCGGACCCCCTGGTGGCTTGTAGCCACCTAGAACAGAGCAGAGAGCTTTGGAGCCTCCGTGGGAGCAGGGCCAGGCCCTTGGAATGGGACACCAGCGGGCAGGGCAGGGCATTGCAGCACGGAGGCTGTGAGGCTGGGGAAGGCGGTGGTGAGGTCCAAAGAGACGGAGTCTGCGCCGGAGCACAACGTGAGGTCGGTGTAGGGACCTCAGCGCCATCGGGCCAGCTGCTCGGGCGCAAAGCTCTGCGCATCACAGCAGGTCAGAGCCTTTGAGTTACCAGTGCACACACTTGCCCAGCCCCCAGGCCCGCAGACAGGACACCGCCTGGGAGGGGTCTTGGCTGCGTCCCCCGGGCTGGCTCACTGACCACGTCACAGCTCCCTGCTGCGCAGCATCCATAGTTGTTTCCGGCTTCCAATTGCAGTTAATTTTTTTCAGCCTTTTAATCGAAAGTGCACCTGAACAGACTTTTTAAAAGAGCAATGCGTTCCTGCACTCTTCTAGAGAATTCATTCTGGAATGTACTAACGACGAGTACTGAGGTACCACTGTAATCTTTAAGGTCCTTTTCTCCTGTAAAATCTAATTATTCGTGCATTTGTATTAGGGAACGGAAGAGCAGTGTGTGTCAGTAACCATGCGCTACTGACGAGAGAACCAAATGGAAACCTTATACCCGAGAGTCGAGTGAGATGGCATCTTTGGGGCTTTGTGTATGTTCTTTTTTATATCCCCGTTATGTCACTTAGCGCTTTCATCCTGGCCCGGCCACCTCAGTTTACAATTTTGTACCACCACCGCCACCACAGCTTCACAGAAAATCTGTGAAGTCCTTTGTTTCTTTCTTTTAAAGATTTTATTCATTTATTTTTAGAGCGAGGGAAAGAGAGGGAGAAAGAGAAGGAGAGAAACATCAGTGTGTGGTTGCCTCTCGTGTGCCCCATATGGGGACCTGGCCCGCAGCCCAGGCATGTGCCCTGACTGGGAATTGAACTGGCAACCCTTTGGTTCATAGGCCGGCAATCCACCGAGCCACATCAGCCAGGGCAGCGACGTCCTTTGACACCATCCTAGGCACTTGCGCTGCCTGGTGGAGCCTGGCACCTCGTGTCTCTGCGGCCTTGTGGAGCTTTCCCTGGGCTGCGGGTGTGTCCGTCTGGAGGAGCCCATTTCATGGGTTGGTTGGGACCCCAGCCCAGGGCTGGAGCGCAGCAGCTCCTGCGGGCCCTGCACTGCTGGCCCTGCGGGACTGGGCTGAGCCCAAGCCCCACCCTCCTGCCCTGCCCTCCCCTGCCCTTCTCTCCCTTGCCCTGTCCCCTGCTGTGAGCCCAGCCCCCGTAGCTCTGGGCGGTGGGCAGCTCTGGGACCAGTTTGAAGAGAATCTCCCAGGTCTTCCTGTGTTTCATGTGTAAGCAGATGTTTGTTTTAGTCTAGACGGGATGACCCTGGAGTACTTTCCTTTCTCGTTTACCCGGCTGACTGACAGCCTTGGGTTAGGGCTCACGGGCAGGTCCTGTTTATCGCCTTGCCCTGGACAGGGCGGGGCAGGCCTGGACTTCACCAGTGTCTCCTGATGTCAGGCTCCTAAAGGGCTGTCCTGTGAGCCCAGTGGTCAGGGGTGTAGTCCATACCTACAGGACAGACTCTGATTCGAAATAACATGCTTTTTAAACTAAAATCATAGTCGAATAAAATACCCCTGGAAGAAAACTAAGGCACTTTTAGCTCATCCTAAACCCAGGTATGTAGCGGCCACATGGGTGCAGCCCCGCTCCAGGCTCTGGGCGGGGGTACCGACAACTTGCAAAGGTAGGTGTGGCGTGTCACACCCCTCTGATCACGTGACACATCAGCTCACTGTTCCTGTGACTGAACACGTTCTAGTGTGAGATCGAGTGAGTTTAGGAGGAGCTTGATTCTGAAACTATTTTTATAATATCAGATATCATGCAAAAATGTTCTTAAGCCCATTCCCTTCACTCAGGTGTCTAGGTCATTCCCACGGATGCCTCCGAAGCTACTCCCTATGCCCCCAGGGGTGCCTCCAGGGCACGCATGACTCTCCCCAGGCCTCCATGCCCGGTCTGTAGCTCTCTCTCCTTGCCTGCTGGGTCACCCCCTCTGTCAGGAAACCCTCCCTGTGCCCTCTCCCCTCCCCCTTCTCTTGGGCCCTGTGCACATTGTCCTCCTCCCCGCTGGGTGATGAGGTCATCTCCTGTAGATGTGACTCCTCACTGGTGGTGACCCTATAATTCAGGGCTCCCCAGCCCCTGGACCGTGGACCGGTACCGGGCCGTGGCCAGGTACCAGGCCGTGGCCAGTTAGGAACCAGGTCGCACATCAGGAGGTGAGTGAAACTTCACTCGCCTGAGCTCTGCCCCCTGCCCCTCCTTCCATGTGGAAAAATTGTCTTCCACAAAACTGGTCCCTGGCGCCAAAAAGGTTGGGGCCACTGCTGTGAGTCCTGAGTGACGGTGGGGGAGCTCTGAGCATGCCTGGGCTACCTACACAGGCTGGGCAGGTCCGGAGGTGTGGTCCCCGCCCCCAGGCGGCACAGAGTAGGTAGGTGCTCAGCGAATGTTTGTTGACTTGGAACACAACCTAAGGACGCAACCTCTAGGGAGTCCTTTGTCATAGGTTTTGTCCCCAGCTATGGTGAGTTAGAGGCAGAGTAGCTTGAAGATTCAGTTACCTGCGCCCTCCTCTCTTGCACACATGGGTTCACCAGGTGACTGTGTGTCTGGGGTTCACCGTGGAAGACAGTAGTCACTGTCCCTTTACTGCTCGAGCAGGCGCAGGCCCCTGTGGGAGGCTGCTGCACTGGCCCACCAGCGGGGTTCTCGCGAGCTTAGCGTGTCGCAAAGCGACTCTCTGGGCAGGCTCTGACCGTCAGCACTGGGCCCCAGGGCACCGGTTCCACACACTGATCTGGGCGCCAGCCTCCTGTGCTTTGCAGAGAAGTCATCACACTATACTGGCCATTTTTAAAAATTCACCACAGAGAACACATTGTGGTCAGTATTTTGTTTTGTTGCAGAAATGGTGCTGTGAGCCTTACATATCTCTGACATGTTTTTTTCCTTCCAGTTCAAGTTACTCTTCTGATGCTCTGGACTTCGAGACTGAGCACCGATTGGACCCCGTGTTTGATTCTCCAAGAATGTCCCGCCGCAGTCTGCGCCTGGCCACCACTGCGTGTGGCACGGGGGGCGGCCAGGCGGGGAATGCTGATGCCCTCCCCAGCGGCACGACCTCCCTGAAGGACAGAGCGGCCAGGTGAGCCCTGCTGCCCTGCACTGTGGAAGGGAAGGCACGAGCCCACACGCAGGGTGCTCGCGGCATCCTGGCTTCGCTGTGCATAGGGGCTGCCGGCGTCAGTGCTCTGCAGCCAAGGTCACCCCAGCCCGTGGGCATGGCTCCCCTTCACAGCAGGCCTGGCCCTCAGCTGGGCCACCATAGGCTGTTTACTAAAGCCCACGTGTGCAGACAGATGCACACAGAGCTTGATGGTTTCCCTGCACCATCACCGCTGCTGCACTTGAAGGAACCCAGGTGGGCAAGGCTGTGTGTTTTAGAGAAAGAGGAGCAACGTGGCAGCTCTCCTGTGGGCCTCACAGGAGAGGGACATATTTCCCCCAGAAGAGCTCTTTCAGGGACAGGGACAGTGGCTGCTAGGGGGTGGCATGGCGGCCGCAGCCCTGCTGCTGTCGGGGTGTTCATGCAGTGTCTCGAGGTCATCTCAGTTTATTTAGAGAAGGAGGCTCTACACCTCCACCCTGGAGATTCGGGAGGAGCCACAGGTGGTTCCAGTGCAGAGTGGAGCGCGAGAACACCCAGCTGGGACCAGGCCTCCTGACACTGCACTCACATGTGGCTCTGTCGCTGCCGAGGGGGCGCCCGCCCTCAGTCCTGGCAGTCAGCAGTGCCCGGAGCGTTCATTTTCAAGGCCCTGATCTTTATCATCTGTGCTTGAGATGCACGTGGAAATCACCTTAGAGGATGACCTTTGCATGCCGCACTTAATGCAGTTCTGTCTTTACTGGTGCCTGCGACACAGAATGGGTGTGTGCAAGTATGTGGTTCCTTGTTTTAAAAAGGAAAGGAGGGGTTAAATTTAGAAATCATGTAATTATTTACTTTTATACTTAGGCCGTTTTTATACTTGTCATTTTCAGTTTTAATCGCTTTCGTGTCATAGAGCCCAAAGTTAGTGTGAAAGCTATTTTGTTGGTGCAGCTTCAGAAGGAGCTTCTGGGCCCCAGCTTAGGGCTCTTTTTCCCAATCAGTAAATTTCTCATTATAGCAGAAAGACATAAGAAGATACTGCCTAAAAAACGCAGTGTTCTCAAAGGTTTTGAGTCGGTAAAATGTGATCAGTTTGTATTTACAAGAAAGGGTCTGTGAACTTGCTCCTCCCTCCTCAGAACAGCAAAGCAGCGCAGAGGCACGAGCAAGCTGGCGGCCAGTGTGGACCGCGCCTCCCGGCGGGTCCCTACCGGCCCAGGCCGCGGGCTGCAGGGCTCGGCTTGCCTGCGGCCACCCGTGCTGGACGAGTCTCTGATCCGAGAGCAGACCCAGGTGGACCACTTCTGGGGTGAGTCAGCTGCCGTTTGGTGATTTCTGATTGTTCCGGAAGGAGGGAGGTCATGACCAACAGGGCCCAGCAAGGCCGAAGGCCCCTCTGGACTCATAGGTGCAGGTGTGGGCGCTGCCTTGGGTGCGGTCATGCAGCCCCATGCAGTCCCACTGCCGGTGCGTTGTCCTTTGGGCTGCATGCAGTGCGGCAGGCAGGTGCCGCGCAGGGGCTGCTGTCTGAGGGGGTCCCCGCGGGCTGTGGAAGCACAGCCACTCTGTGCGTCCCCAGTGTGGGCACAGTGACAGTGGGAACAGTGTGGTCCGCCACAACGCAGTCCCTGTCCTGCTGGAACGGGGCACTGCAGGAGCACTGGCTTTGGTGGGGACACAGCACTGCTGCCATGTCCCCAGATGTCCAGGCCAGCCCCTGGGGAAGCACCAGAGGGCCCAGTTTGCTCCAGGATTCCGTGTGCCGCTTTCAGGAAGCGTTGGGATTTGTGCTTCCCGTGTTTTGCACAGCCAGCGGGAGCCGTTCCCAGGCAGCGCGCAGCAGGTAGATGTGCTGGGGACACCGTGTCTGAGAAACGGCTTGTCCCGTGAGTGCACCCTGTGTGCCACGTCCTTCGCACACACCGTGTGTGCGTATGTAGGTGCACACGTGCATTTTTTTCAGAGATGTCCTTCTGCCTCAGTCAGGAGACAGTAGGTGCCTATCTGGAGAGGTTGCCGTTGATTTTAGGCATTTTAGGAAATCTTGACCAGAGCCATAATGTTGCTTTATTAACCATTGCAATTTTTACTTTATTGAGTGGGTTTTGTTGTGTTTGATAATTTGAGCTCAACTGCAAAAATATGTGTGTATTTTAGGTCTTGATGATGATGGAGACCTTAAAGGTAATGATTTCAGTCCTTTGTCTTCCCCCTACTTTTTGAGAGAGAGAAGTTTTTGTTAGGTATCCACAGGGTGCGATAAACAAGCTCCTTCTGCTTTTTGAAACCTTCAGGTGGAACGAAAGCTGTCACTCAGGGAAATGGCGACGTGGTTGCAGATACAGCCCGGAGCAACGGCTACACGTGCAAGGCCTGCAGCCTGCTGTCCACGCGCCAGGACACACTCTCTGGGCACACCCCCTCCCACGGCACCACCTCCAGGGTGTACTCAAGGGACCGCACTCAGAAACGTAAGTCCCACTCATTTAAGAGTCAGGAAAAGACTTCATGTCCCATAGTTTCTCATCTTACAAACCAGGTGGTGTATGCCTCAGCATCTGCACTTTCTCAGCCATTGACTTGAACTCAAAATTACCCTGTAAAAGTTTAAGAAATGCACCAAAATTTAGCTTTGCTCCTTCTCATCCTCTTTCAAGTTCCATGTTATATGGTTAGTGTTTTGTCCCTGGGAGTGTCTGGAAGTCTGTGACTTTGTACTTAGACGGGAGGTGGCTGTGGGGATCCCGCCTCTGCTGCCAGAGAGCACCACCGTCCCCTTGGACCTTCAGGTCGGGGACTGCTCAACTCCGGCCCTGCTGGGCGGCAGCTCTTGTTCGTGGACCTGGGTGCAGCCACAGCCATGGGCGAGCAGAGGCGGCTGTCCGAGTCCTGGCTGCAACCTCGGAGGCAGGAGGCCCTCAGAGGGGCTCCGGAGCCATGCGGCTGTAAGAGCGGGGGCAGCTGGGCGTCCTCTGCAGACCAACCTGTGGGCCCCCTCCAGGCCCCCGAGAGCCACAGGTCCCCTCCAGGTTCCATCGTGTGGCTGAGATGCCCGTGCTATTTCGGGTACTCCACGCCTGTCCCTGACTTCCTGCCTGTGTTCACTGCTCCCACACAGCAGGGTCAGACCAGGGCACTCCGGACTGGAAACGTGCTCGCCTCATCTCCAGGTGCCGGCTCCTGGTGGGCTTACTCTACGTACCCATCTGCTTGGCACTGGAGGACGCGCAGCAGGGGACCTGACGGGGATGGGAATGCACCAGGAGGGCAGGGCCGCGTTTGTGCATCCACTGTGTTCTGGGCTGTGCCTGGCGCTCAGGGGCACGCAGTTACCATTTCTCAGGTGCTGTGGGTGTGACGTTGCAGCCGCTGACGTTTGTGGTTCTGTCTGTGGTGGCTGCGCTGCTGACCCCTGAGCAGCCACACATCGTGGCAGGCAGCACCCCCTCTGCTCCTCCGGCTGTGCCCAGTGTCTCTCTGACCCTTGTGGCACCCCCGTGGAACTGGCTGTCCCCACCGTGCAGGCATCTTGCCTGCTGGGTGCTGTCCCCAGGATCCCGTGGGGCAGCCCCAGCCAGGGCTCAGCGCGCGCAGGATGCCCCGGGGGGCTGGGGGTGGGCTGGGCGCTGAGGAGGTGTGTTGAAGCACCAGGCATCACCCTTGGGGTGAAAGCATGCTGCTCACATCTCCAGGAGGGTGCGCTGGTTTCCCGCCGCCTCCTCATGTGGGTCATGATTCTGTCTGCACAGAACTGGAAACAGCTACTCTGTCCTCCGGTGTGAATTTCGGGCAGCCTCTGGAAACCCATCGCTGAAATTCCTGGCTTAAATTGCTCTTGACTGTTTTTTAGAGAGCGGGGAAGGGAGGGATGGGGAGAAGGAGAGAGGAGACATCCATGTGAGAGAGAAACATCGGTCGGTTGCCTCACACGCGCCCATCCAGGGTCCTGACCTGCAGCCCAGGCCTGTGCCCTGACTGGGGACCGAACTGGTGACCTTTTAGTTTGCGGGACAATGCCCAGCCCACTGGGCCACACCGATCAGGGTGCTTTTGACTGTTTTTGAAGCGGAAGCAAGTTATATATATTTACATTTTACCTCTATTATTCTTTTTTATCACAGTTTATATTCAGTATTATTTCGTGTTAGTTTTAGGTGTAACAAGTTACGTTTTTATTTGCTTTGGACTCATTACCTCCCTTGCTGTTTTAGATTATAACAGTGATTTGTAGAACCCACTAATTTATTACTCTTAAAAAGCCTGTTCCTGATTATTTGAGTGAAATGTTTGTGAAGAACATTGGAAAATCACAGAGATGTGCAAGGGAGAAAATTAAAGCCACTAAACCCACCCCCACCCACCACCCAACAAGAGCCATCCCTGCTGGTGGCCGGCCAGGTTTCCTGGCCATGAGGCCATGCTCACGAATGGTGGTGTGTGACCTCATTCGCCTGAACTGCACGTAACTCTCTGCCTAACTGAACTCGACCGTTTCCTTTCTTCGTGTCACTGCGTGCTTGTGTAAAATCTGTAAACAGCAGCACAGGGAAGCCCCCGCCCACCCCCTGTCCACACTGGTTCCCTTCTGCAGGGTGCTCTGCACGCAGGACGAGCTCAGTGTGAATCCTCATGCTTTTTGAAATGAGGTAAAAATTCACATGACAAAAAAATGGGCAATTCGATGGCATTTAGCACATTCACAGTGTCGTGCGAACAGCACCTGAATTTTGCTTGTGTACCTGGAGAAATACATCGTTCTGTCTGAAATGCTGTCAGTACATACATGGCTTTGCAGCTTTTTTCATTTTGTTTGTTAGTTGAAATTTACTTTTTTATGTCTTGTCTAATGTTTTATTTATGGTTTTATCAAAGTTTATTTAGTCAGAGTCTGATGACATTCAAGTTTTCCGCTTGTGCACCTGAAAAACAATGTGCATGTGAAACACCATTTCTTTGTCTGTTTCCTTGTCCCCACTACTTGTGCACACGCACGTCCCTGTCCTGGGCAGATGGGGGTGAGCGGTAGATGGGCAAAGATTATGGACCCACTTGAACCCGGCGGGTTGCTTGTCCTCAACCTCTGGAGGTTCAAGTTGCCAAAATGTGGTTTTTTTGCTTCACATCAGTAAGGCTTTAACAGGCTTCAAAGTCTCCTCCTGGAGACATGAAACCGTCCTCTACAGAGCAAGGTGCTGATGGGGTGTTTGCACAGAGAAGAGCCAGTTCTCCCGGGAGGGTGGGCATCCCCTGTAGCAGTGGGGAGGTTGGAGACGTGGCCACACCTGACTCCCACCCCTCCTTGGGCCTCTTGGCCGACTCTGTGTGTACTCTACGTGGTTCTGCGTCACACGGAGGTCGGGGGAGTTAGACTGAAAACAGACCCTCTGTGTTCCCTAAGGCAGCACTTAGTGTCCCCCTGTAAAGGTGTAAATTAACTTAGAAAAGTGGGTTGTTTCTGTGAGAAATTGTCAGTTGTCCTGGTGGCTCCAAGCAGAATTTTGCTTATTGAAGCAGCCCAGTTGCTGGAGCAATAAGGGCCAAAGTGCCTGCTGTACCGTGCCAGCCGGGCGGCTGGGCCCTGGGCCTGGAGGAGGGGACGAGCCAGAGCCGTGGAGCCTGCGGCCCAGGGGCAGCTGGGGCTCAGTCTGCACGGACACTCAGCTGCGGGTCCCGACCTTGGGAGCAGCTTCAGAGCCAAGCAGCGTGAGCAGCTCCGACCGGGACCACTCTCCTGAGACCACTGTGAGCAGCTCAGGTGTAGTTTAAAAACCCGTTCCAGCCAGCGACTCCTAATAAATGACATACAAAGACGGGAGAGAGATGACATACAAAGACGGGTTCTCCCGGTCAACATCCCAGACCCTGACCCCAGTCACCTTCGCTCTGCAGCACTGAGAAGGGGCCCCAGCCTACAGACTCTTGCTAGTTTTTCATATTTTCGTACTTTACAAAGTTTTCAGTTTGATGGATGAAAAATGGGATTTTGGTGTTTTTGCTATCATCAGTGAGACTGACCCGGCCTCACCCCTTAGGAAACGGCTTCTCTCTGCCCAGCCTCTGCTTGGCGCACAGCTCAGCAGAGCAGGACGGGCTCTTGAGCCAGCAGCCCTGCTCGCTCTCTCCTCGTACGGGGCGCTGGCTCGCCAACAGCCTACAACTTTACTCTAATTTTATTTCTTTAAAATCAGATCAGACACCCCAACCCTAGCTGGCTTCATGCCCTCCGTTCTAAGTCCCTGAGGCTTCGCGGAGCTAGGTTCAGGGCACCTCCTGGGCGTGCCAGGTGGACAAGCCCGTCCCAGGGGGCCCCCATGCATCTGACCGCCTAGAAGCAAGCCTGCCTCATCCACCGCTCAGGGAAGCGACTTCCCCAAGAACAGACATTTCTAGCAGCTGTGATTTGGGGAACATCACCCCACGCGTTTTAGGTCAATAGAAAAAAAGTATCAGGGATCCCATTGTATCTTCTGAAGTGCGGGCGCTAGTAACAAGTTGCAGAGAGTGGCCAGGTCCTCTTGGTCCAGCAGCTCCATCGCCGAGTGGATACCTCCCAAGGCCAAGCCGCTCGTTTCTGTTGTCCCACTGCCAGCGCTGCAGTGGCCATCCTTGAAGGTGCTGGGCCTTGTGGGCAGCCCTGCAGGCAGGCTCTGTGCCGGGCGGGCCAAGCAGGTAGGGGCCTGGCGGCGCAGCGCCGGGTAGAGCCGTGCGTGGCCACAGTGGTGGGGCGGGCCAGCCTCAGGACAGGTGTTCTGTGAGGGCTGCTGGTGAGAGACCCAGGTGGACAGCTCTGCCTGGCGGGATGAGGGACATGGGTCCCCCAGGCAGAGCGCTAGTTGTTGTCATAGTGCTTCCCAAGTTGTTTTCTCTGGTGCGGTTTAAAAAGCTGGTTCTGCTTTGCGTGAACGAGCAGTTTAGCGCTCTGACTTGTCAGGGGAGGAAATGCTGGCTTGGTGGGGGGACATTAACTGTGTTCACGGTTTTTCAATAGGCGGTGCGTCTTCCTACGTGGATAGGATTCTGTGGCTGGCCACGTACGCTTCGTCATCTTTCTCATCACTCTTAGTTCAACTCTTTCGAGTGGTTTTAATGAAGCTCAATTATGAATCAGAAAATTACAAATTGAAAAGCTATGAATCAAAAGATCGTGAATCAGAAAGCTATAAGTCAAAAAGCCATGAATCAAAAGGTATTTAAATATTTTTTTTTCTCTTTTTTCCACCAAATAATGCTTTCGAGGTGGAGAAAACACTGCTTTTCCAGCATGGCGCTCACGTCCCTGCCCTGCAGCTGTTACACCAACTCTCGTGCTTGAGCCGGGCTCCTCCTGGGGCTGTGGCGGTGCTTGTGTGTCCTGTGCGCGGTTCGGTTTTCTGACAGTCGATCAGCGTTTGAACGTTGTTTTTAAGTCACTATTTAAATAGAGAGTTAACATACTCATGATTAATTTTCGTAAAGCGAAGACTATTTATTTGAACGACATTTAGAGTGACATTTTGAACCATTTTAAACAGGCCCATCTCTGCAATGTGTTGGTGGGCCTGTTGCTTTAGCCAGGTGGGACTTGAAAGTCTCTTCCTAACCAAAGCCCGCTCACCTGTCCTCACCTGTCCTCGCCTGCCGCCTCGTGCCAACTGCCAGTTGTGTGGAAGCGGGAGGCGGCCGGCTCCCTGGGGGTCTGAGAAGCGCCGGAACTTGCGGAGCTTTCTAAGCCTCTCCTGCGTGTGTTGCAGCTCATTCCGAGCACGGTGGGAGGATGACAGTGACAGAGTCTCTCAGAGAGGACAGTCGCCTCCGTGTAAACGGGGACTCGCTGTGTAAGTATGGCTTCATCCCCCTCGCGGCGTGGTGCTCTTGGCCTTGGTGTCCATGGGTTGTACTGAGGGGGCGGGCTGGGCCAGCTGCTGCTGAAACCCTCCGTGACAGGAGCAAGTTGCTTCTCCTCCTTTGGCCACGACCAAGGGTAATAGAAGCAAACCACCACCAGGCTGCCTTTGCCTTGAGTTTTTTCTCTTTTTCATAATCGAGTTTCCTAATTGTTTCAAACTGTCATTGTTGTGCATCGTTTTCAAAAGGACAAAGTTTGTGGAGTGATCTGTCACGCTAACTGCTTGTCACCACCCCCGCAGGCAGCGACTGTGAGGGGACGGAGCGCCCTGAGACCCACTCAGCCACCCGCGCGCATTCTTCGGGGACAGGAGGGGCAGCAGGGACCGTGCGGCCCGGCCTTTCCCGTGCAGGTTGCCTCTCACACTGTTTTGTTCCGTTTCTGTTGCGTGCTTCACAATTGCCTGTTGTTTCTTGTCCACATTTGGAATGTAGGTTCTCATTAAAAATGGACCAGAGTCCCATGAACTTTGGTTCAAAATGTGGAGACTCTATCTCCTGAATACTCCTTTGTAAGTGTTTTTAGTGTAAGTTAAATGTATGAGAAAAGAATTTAGGTGAAACGAAGGTGTAGAAAAGGCTGTTCGCGCCTGTCCTCTCAGCACAGGTGTGGGACGCCCGTGCTCAGCGCCCTTAGCCTTCACAGCAAGGGGATTTACATACATAGTTGAGTGTCTTCCCAGGCAAACCTGCAACTTTCTTGGTAAAGGGGCACCTTTTCAGGAGCCTTGTTTTCAAAGCTGCACTTCAAAAATAATTGCCTCTTATTCATTCATAAACATAAAACTGAAACAGTAGGTTAACGCTCTTACATCCCCTTTCTCCGCGTACCAGCCGTGTCGGAATTGCTTCGTAGCTTCAGGAGCCATCGCACACGTGCTGAGGCACGCACCTTGCCCTCAGCGGCTCCTCTTAGAAATGAAGTGAGGCGGAGGCCTAGCTCATGGTCTGGCATGTGTGGCACGGGCTGCGTGATCGAGGCCCCTTGCGGTGCGCCCTCCCCCAGCACACTTTTCCCTGGAGAGCCCGGGCCTGGGGGATGGCATTCACCGGGCACCCTTGCCCCACTGGGAGCGTGTTGATTAACTCTGGGGTCCGAGACTCCATTTGCTTTACCGCGTCTCATTCTCTCCCCACATCAGCCCTGCTGGCACCGAGTCCAGCCCGCAGTAGCTCAGCCACCACTCCAGGCTTTGTGGGGTTGGCGCAGGCGGCGGGGGGGGGGTGGGGGGACTCTAGACAGAGAGCAGGGTCCTCATAAGTTAATTTCAGCACCTTGCTTGGACTTGGTACAGGTTGCTTTTTGTTTTTGAGAAGGGAGTCAACTTACTGATAGGAAAGAATTTGGGTAAAACCCTGTCAGTAGGTTTCTTGTGTGGCGGCTGCGGAGAGCTGGTGTCCAGGAGGCCTGTGTTCGAGCGGGCCCTCCGCCCGCGTCTTGTCTGTCGCAGGGCACGCCGCGACGCGGATGCTGCAGAGGACCGGAGCTGTGGGGTGGGCCGTGATGCGGGCCGTGCTGTCGGTCCTGTGGTCCGCCGCAGTGGCTCCAGGTGGTCACTCTGGCGCTGTGGGCACTCTCTCTGCAAGGCTCTGGCAGGGATGACTCCACTTCACAGAGCGAAGCTTTGCGTTCGGGCCCCACGCTTTGCTCCTTGCATGACGGTGTCGTCCTGCGCTTGGGGTGCATGAGCTTTGTGTCCTCTGTGCCAGCCGGCGAGGGTCAGGCTGCTGGTGGGTCTGGGACTGAGGTGCACGAGCTGGGGTGTCCTCTGCCGAGCCCTGCCCGCATCCTGATGAGTGTGCCAGGCGCTTTGTGGCTTGTTTGTGTACCCTCGTGGGGGCGTGCGGGCATTCCCGCTGTGCATCAGCATCTCTCCATGCGCCACCCCGCCTGCCACCGTGCCTCCTTTCCGAAGACCTGTCGGTAAACTTCCTGGAGCTTCCAGCTTGGCCTTCGTTTGGGAGCCTGGTTGTCCTGGGAACATATCCTGAGACCACCTGGTGTTCTCTCTTTCAGGGAAGGCAGCTGCTGGGATACTCTGGTGGCTGGGTAGCGGCTGGTACCAGCTGGTCACTCTGGTTTCATGGCTGAATGTGTTCCTTCTTACCAGGTGAGGAGGCCGGCATCCTGTTGCCTGGACAGCTAAAGCGCTGACCTCGTGCTGATTGCTTTACAATGATTTACCTTATATTTATATAGTTTTTGTAGTTTGGTATATTAATATCCTGCATTTACACATCATTTTACAGTTTACAAAACGCTTCCTTGTTCTTACTTGATTCTTAAACCACTCCTGTGAGAAGGAAAGGCCAGTGCCACCCTGAGGGAAACGGCACAGGGCAGGGGGCGTGTGGGAGGCCACACAGCGAGGAGGGCCGTCAGGAAGCCCGACCCGTGGGCTCCGCTCAGGGTGCCTTCCCGCTGCCCCCAAGCGTGGCCCGGGGTTTGCTTGTTGACGTGGGTCCGGGAGACGGCTGCATCGGCAGGCTCTCCTCGTGGAGGGGAGTGTGCGTGTGTGCCTGGGATGGCGGCTTCCCTGGTGCAGGGGGGGCCTGTTCGACCGATGCTCTCTGAAGAGGGACAGTAAACACTGGACCCTGCCTCGGCTGCCTGCAAGCGGTGTTTTCTTTTCACTCCTAGGTGCCTTCGAAACATTTGCAAGTTTCTGATCTTGCTCATTCCGCTGTGTCTCTTACTAGGTGAGTAAACTCTGACCGGGTGCCTCCGGCACCCAGCACGTGCACACGCGCATGTGCCAGTGAAGGGCCCCTGGAGGGCGATGTGTGAGGCCGCCCGCTCAGCCGCGGCTGCTTTTCTCTTCTCCAAGGTGCGGGCCTCTGCTTACGGGGCCAGGGCAGCTTCCTCTCCCTCCTGCCTGCCTTCAACTGGACACACACGCCCAGAACGCCCGAGCCCAAGGGCGCGTTCACACCTGGGGCTGCACCCCTGCTCCAGCCGCCCGAGGTAACCAGTCTGCCAGCCCTTCCCTGCACTGCAGGCCTGTCCGCAAGGGTCCCTTCTCATGCTGCTGTGAACAGGACCATTTGGTTGGGAGCCCTGCGTTACAGAGTAGTTTTAAGTAACCATCTCCTTAAGTGCCGTGAACTAGTGCAAACAGTACATTTTTAAAGTAATCTCAGTATTCGGTTCATTTTAATTTGAAGAAAAGCAGCATTCGTTACTTTGGAAAATATAGAAAGTATAAAGAAGAACCTGAAAACCTCCCCTGGCTACCACCGTGAGGAAAATCACTGTTGGTGATATTCTTGGGTACTTTCCTCCTGGGCCTTGTGGGCATCAGGCCACGTTTTGCCATGATGCCCTGGCCTGTAGTTTTGGCCTGCCCCTGTGCCAAAGGCATTGGTTGCCGGTCTGACGCCCCCTTTGCGTTGCTGTGAGAGCATCTTCTTCCGCTCCTAGGGTGCTGCTGAGGCTTCTCCCTGGCACTGGATGAGAGAAGTGGAAAGGCAGGTGGCGTCTCTGTCTGGACAGTGTCAGAGCCATGATGAGAAGCTGAGAGAATTGACAGCTCTGCTTCAGAAGCTGCAGGTGCAGGTGGACCAGCTGGACGACGGTGGTGCTGGGCTGCCATCCCTGGTGAGAAGTGTGGTGGGGCAGCACCTGAAGGACCTCAGTGCCGGCGGGCTGCTGGGCTCTCAGGTGAGACCAAGGGGTCCTCGAGCGGCTCCTTTCCTTGGGGAGCAGAGGACGGGGAGGCACCGCAGTGGGACGTGGCCATGCTTCCGTGGTAGGGGTGGCGGGAACTGCCATGCACTGGGCCCCACCAGAGTGGGTCCGCGTGTGGGGACGCAGCGGGAGGACGTCTGTTCCGTGTGGAGCCACAGGCCTCTATGGAAACACCTAGCTTATTTGGTATTCTCAAGGGAAGAACTGTCGGCCCAGTTTCCTCAAAACCGATGTTCCTTTTGTTAAGTTCGGAAATGATTTGATTCAGATGTTTTGGATGAAAACCTTTAGAATGTGCATCGCCCCTGGTGTCTCTGTGTCCTGGCCCCGTCCTCACCTGCTGTTGCCACCACAGTCCAGGGGTGACCACAGTCTGCACCCTGCAGCTCCACACAGAGCACCATCCCCGAACCGGAGCAGCCACTGGGGGGCTCCGTGAGGCCACTGCCATCACCCTGCTCACCCCCGACCCGCGCCCCAGGGCACGTGCCCACCGCCCTGCCCCGGGCCTGGCCCGGAGAGGACCTGCAGCTATGGCCGCTGCCCCTCCCACCCGCTCCGGGGAGGGAGGGCGGGGGCCGCGTCTTTTCTCTGTGCAGGTTTGCCTGAGGCCAGGGTCCCGCAGGGATGCTCACACGGTGCTGCCTCTGCGCAGACCCCGGTCGTGGCTGTGTTGCTCCGCCGCTGGCTCTGCCCACTCATGGGCAGGAGGGGCCGAGAGGCGCCAGCTCCGAGTTCTGCCCCAGCAGAATGGCTACGTCAGACTGCCTTGGGAGCTGAGAAAATAGACATCGGTTTTGAGGAAAGTGGCTGACGGTTCTTTCCTTGGCAACACCAGAGAGGTCAGGCCTTCCTACAGAGGCTGTGGTTTCGTGTGTGGTGGAAGCCGCTGCGCATGCCGACCGGGCTGGGCAAGTAGGCGGCTCAGGAGGCACGTCGATCTCCAGGAGTGCCTCTTAGCCACGGCGGCGTGAGGCAGCCTTGCCAGCACGGGTGCTCTGGGTGGGGACACCCTCAGGAGATGGCGGTGGGCTGGCACCTGTGCCGTGGCTTCTGCATGTCCTCTGTTAAAGAGGCAGACGACAGTTCGTTCTGTGCAGCCCGAGCCCATTTCAGATCGGGCTCTGAGTGTGGGTGGCTGAGTCCAGATTGGCCCCCTGAGAGCCACCTGTACTCGGCAGGGTGGTGGTGGTGGCGCTCTTGAGGCCGGTGGAGTCCCAGCTGGGTTCTGAAGCAGCCGCGAGAAGGGTCTGATTACCTGATGATTGGCAGTCTGCTCTCTTCTCTTGAGCCTGTAGCATCTGTTTTTCTTAGATACATGCCTTTTCCAGCGAGCATGCTACCCGTCGCACGTGGCTATGTAAATTTTTTTTAAAACTTCTTAGTTTTTATTATTTTTAGAGAGGGGAAGGGGGGCAGAAAAAGAGGGAGAGGACCTGTCATGTGCCCCCGGGGACCTGGGGACCTGGCCTGCAACCCCGGCATGTGTCCTGACTGGGAGTCGAACCAGCGATCCTCTGGTTCGAAGACTGGCGCTCAGTCCACTGAGCCACACCAGCCAGGGCTGTAAATTAACTGAAGGAAATGAAATGCAGTTCCTCAGCTGTAGTGGCCCCAGTTCAGGTGCGCAGCGGCACACGGGGCTGGTGGCTCAGACCCAGGGCCTGTTCGTGGTGGCAGTGGGCTCTGGGAGGCCCAAGGCCCACTGTGGGCTCAGCGACACGTGCTCTGTCCCAGTGCCCAGGGTTGGCCCCTACAGCCGACCTGTGCCCCGCACTTGGGCGTATCTTGTCTCTAATCTTGCTTCTGTGTGAACGTCTGTCGGCCGTCGTGGTCGTGTTGGGAAGGAGGCGAGGTGTGAGTGAGACGAAGTCCCCGCACACGACTGCTCATGACTGTCCCTCTGCCTTCTGACCCGGGTTCTGGTCGTTCAGAACGGATGACTCCTTCCTCTTCCTTGTTTGTCCTTCACCGCCCTTTGATGGCATAATTGGCAGTGACTTTTCTAGACCGCCCAGGGAATGTACCTAAAATCTTGCGATAGGGTTAGCCTCTAAGAATTGCTGAAGGAGTGGGTGGGAATATGTTGCACAAACAGGTTTTCCAGCTGTGCTGAGCACCCTATGCCTCCCTGACGTCAGGCGTCAGCCGCCCCCTTCCCTGCCCAGCGGGGACAGGGGGCCACTTGGCCCGAGTCACTTCCATCGCCGAGGGCAGCTGTTTAAAGGGCATAGCCGGTGCTCTGGGGAGACAGTGGACTCGGTTGATTCCTAATAAATGCCTGCATGCCTCTTGGCACGTGAACACGAATGGTTGAAGGAGGAGTAAAAGTGTGCAGTGTATTCAGAACCACCTTAACTTAAATCACCAAATACAGCGGGTGCCTAGCGGGCATTTGTCGAGTGAGTGGTGGTTGATTTGCTTTCTCCACAGAGCGCTTTCCAGTGGTTACAGGGCTTCTCGATTCGCATTCTCATTTGCTGTAGAAGCTCTGGCCTCTCAGCACAACCTCAAGTCTCTCCAGTTGCAGGCAAAGACGTGGGCCCTGTTCCTGGGTGGCCGACACCCTCCAGGATACTGTGCCACGTGATACGCAGGCGCTCTCTGATTCAGCACGTTCCCTGCAGATGCAGCGTGCCAGGTCTCTGTGCATTTGTGGCTTCCCTCTCTTGACCATCTGTCACCTCCTTTTCCTTCTCAAGTCCGATCCTGTGACCTTCCACCACAAGCACGAGCTGCGCATCACAAACCTGGAAGACATCCTTGGAAAACTGACAGAAAAATCTGAGGTATTTCCTCTTTGCACAGCGGCCCCCGACACAGCGCTTTCCTGAACAAAGTGTCCGCTGCAGCCCGTGTCCGCACCTTTCGGGGCATTTGCTGCTGTCCTTAGGAAACTGAAGAAGGCGTCCCCCATCCCCTTGTGCCCCGGGGGTCCGTCTCACAGCTTTGAAGTCTCCCGGGTGTGTCCTGCCCAGTGGCTCAGAGGCATTTCTTGACGGGGAGGCTGTGCCCAGGGGTCTGCCAGACCACCAAGCAAGGCCGCAACCCGAATCTGCCTCCCGCCTGTCCCACAGCACCCCCGGCATCATGTCCCTAGATGGAGGAGGGAGGGTTCGAGTCCTTGACAGAGGAAGTCAGTTTTTTGTTGGGAAAGTCTATTCTCAGGTGTGAAAGGACGGGCGGGGACCAGGGTGTTTGCACTTGGCAATGAGCGGGGCCTGGTAACCGGCCAAACTCGGCATCCAGCACATGGCTCAGCTCTGGGGCCTCGGGCCGGGGGCTGTGTCATGGGCCGGGTCAGGCCAGGTGGGCTCAGCCCATTAGCTGGTGAGATGTTCTTGTGCTGCTGGGCAGGGGATCTGTCCCCTGCGCCGTGCTGGCGGCTCCGTGCTGCGCACAGGCCCTGTGGTCAGTGGGCTCCTCCCATTGGAACTCGCCATTCCCTGTGCCTTGCGGGCTGTCGACACACCTCTGCCCGGAGTCCTTGGGTCCAGCCCAGGAGCCGCAGCGTTCAGAGCACATCTGCTGCTCCCCTGCGATCCAGACCCCCCTCTCGGGGCCTGTTGGCTGTCTTTTAAAAGTTTACTGTCAAAAATGACCCCCACTCATCTGCCAGCTAACAGGTCTGGACTTTGGATTATGGGGGACAAACCCCAGACAGACACTTGTGGTTTTATGTATAATGAACCAAACGTATGGTTTTCTGAAGAGTTTGCGTATGGTTGTGTGAGCAGGCTGTTTCTCATGCCTTCCAGGCCGTCCAGAAGGAGCTGGAACAGACCAGGCTGAGGACGGTGAGGTAGGAGAGCCCACGGGAGCAGCACTGGCCTTGTCGAGAGGGCTGCCACGCCTGCAGCGACTGGCTCTGCAGGGGACGCACCGCTGGGGGTCTTCCTGGGTGGCCCTTTGGAGCCACCTGAGCACGGAGGGTCTGAGGGGCTTCCCGCTGCCCTCTTCTGTCTGCACAGCACCCCAAGGACCGGGCCCCGCGCTGTGACCTGGGGCGCTCGGAGGACCAGCCTCCGGGCGCAGGGAGGCCAGGGTGCGCGTCATGGTCAGTGGGGGGCTCCATGTGGCACTCTGCTAGCACTGTGGGCATTGAAGCTCAGCCCTTGTCAGTGGGCGAGACCCCAGCCTTTTGAAACGGGCCATTGGCACCAAGGCTGCATCCTGCCACCCTCGGAGCAGCGGCCCTGGGCCGCTTCTGAGCTGCACCTTTGCCGTCTGAACAGCCTGGGCCCTCGGCAGCCTCCTGGCGGGGGCGGGCCTGGCCCCTCACCATGCCCTGTGCTGGCCTTCCGCGTGCCGCCCCTTTCCGCGACGCGCTGGCACTATGGCCACCCCCTTCCCTCGTGAGAGCGGTCTGTCTCTTTGCACCTTAAGTTCATCCACATGCCCTCCCCACCCAGTCTCCCTGAATATGGAAGCGGGGTGTGGTGAAATGACAACATCAGGCCCCAGCCATGGGGGGTGGGGGTGACATTGACAGTGCTCAGCCCAGGCCAGGGTGAAGGGTGACACCTTCACCCTTCATGGCTGAGTGATCCCTGAGGCTCGACCCCCCCGATGAGGAGCGTGAGCCCTCCCTGCCCTCCCCTCCTGGCTACTCTGTTCCATGGGCCTGCTGTCTGGGTGTGGCCACGTGTCCCCTGGAAGGACCGTGGAAGTGCCATCCCACAGAGGTGTGTCTGAGAGCCTGATCCATGCACCCCGCAAGGTTACCCCAGGAGTGTGCTCTCCTGAGTGAGTCACTGGTGTCTCAATGACTGCACCCATTGCAGACGTGTGTTCATGTTAATGTGACTTTGCAGTATTTTATGCCGCGCAGTTCCTAGGCAAAAACAGAATTAAAGCTGACCCTGAAACCATACATTTTAGTTCATCCTACCACGAAGGCCCTGTCCAGCTTTCTGATGGCCACCAGTAAATACTGGCTCACCTCTGAAGCCTTTTTGATCATTGTAAGGAGAGAGAAACACTGAACGGTCTTGGGAGAGCTGCCCCACCCTGTTAGGACTCGCTGGGTGGGTGCGTCCTCACCGCCTGGGAAAACTGCTGGGACTTGGGCTTGGAGGTGGCGTGGCGTTTTGTGTGTGTGTGGGCAGGGACCCACTGCCATCTCGGGGCCATGCTGGCCTCTCCTGCACGAGCTCACTGAGCCTGTTCCCTCTCCGCTCCCCGTGCCGACTGCCAGTGGAGCTGAGCAGGAGCAGCGCCTGCTGTCCACGGTGACTCAACTGGAACGCGAGCTGGGCCGCCTGAAGTCAGAGCTGGCAGCCTGGCAGCCGCCGAAGGCCCGCTGCGAGGAGGCCCACGCCCTTCGCGAGAGGGTGAGTTTCCCCCCAGCTCACAGTTTGCGTGGCGGTCGAGAGTAAAAGTTGGGCTGAGTTGATGCGTTAGGGTTATTAATTTCCTTTAAAAAACACTATTTTACTTTATCCAAACATTTTAAAGACTTAAAATAACATTTAAAATAAAGTAAAGCTTTCCTTGTCCCACATTTCCCCGTCGCGTCACATACCATGTTAACACTGTGACCTTCCCACACTGGCGTGGTGCGGTGAAGACCCACACTGCTTTCTACAGAAGAGGAAGTCTTGGCATTTAGAGCTGCTGAAAATGGAAAAAGCAACCCTTTGCATGCAAAGCTCTACTGAAGTCAGAGCCAGACAGGAGACTGGGCACAAGCACTCCCCTGCGCTGCAAGGGCCTGAGCCGACGGGAGAGACAGTGGGTGGGGCTGCAGGTGGTGGCATCTCCGTGGTTGGGCATCTCCGTGGTTTCTGTTCCGTTTGCTCGTGATTTTACCAGGTCGACGAGCAGGTCAGAGAGACCGTCAGACTCCTGTTCTCGGACGACCAGCAGGACGGGTCCTTGGACCACCTGCTCCAGAAGCTGTCTTCTCGGTTTGTCAGCAAGGACACCCTGCAGGCCCTGCTGCGGGAGCTGGAGCTGCGCATCCTGCGGAACGTGACCCACCACGTCTCCCTGACCAAGCAGGCGCCAACCTCGGACGCCATCTTGTCTGCGGTGCGCGAGCAGGGGGCCGTGGGGATCACGGAAGCGGTAGGTGGAGAATGAGGGAGGTGGAAGCGGGGCGTGGTGAGGTGACAGCATCAGGCCCCAGCCGTGGGGGGTGATGACATTGACAGTGCTCAGCCCAGGCCAGGGGCAGAGACGCGATGGTGCTAGTGTCATAACTACTTCTCGGGAGCACTTGGTGTTTTATTAATCTTCTCGTCCCAAAGGTCCCATCTACCTGGTGCCCCATACCTCCCGAAATTACCAAGGCCTCTTAGTCACCCAGCATCAGGCCACAGCCCCTGCTCTGGACCCGCTCTGCCGCCCCCTATGCACCTGAGGCCTCTTTCAGCCCAGGGCCTGGGGGAGCGTGTGGGCCCCGTGAACAGGCTCCAGTGCCCTCCCGTGTCCGTCTGGTGGTCCTACCGTGCTGCAGGCTGAAGTTCGGGTTTCCCAGGACATCCCGCATGCCTGTTGTCCCCCAGATAGAGCAGACTGACTGTGCTCTCACTGAAACGTCTGGCCTCCACACCTGTTGTTAACACGTAGCCTTGTCTCCCCCCACCGGGTCTGGCATCCCTCTCCCACATGTGCCTCTGTCCAGCAAGCTCACATCATCGTGAACAACGCATTGAAGCTGTATTCCCAGGACAAGACCGGCATGGTGGACTTCGCCCTGGAGTCCGGCGGTAAGTCAGAGGGCCTCTGGTGACAGCATGGCAGCCCCCCGTTCACAGGTGTGGACTTTAGAAGCTGCTGCCCACCCCACATCGCACCGTGGGGACCTGCTGGCCCTTTCAGAAATCAGAGCGCACAGTCCACGTGGGCCACGCATGTCCCCGTTCAACGGTTCTGGCGGCACCTCCTGTGAAAGCCAAGGGCTGAGCTGACGGTGCTCACGGCAAGTGTGGGTACAGGACCGTCAGTGAAGTCCCATTTCGGGGGCATTTCGGTGGCTCCTGGTTCTCCAGCTGTGTCGCAGTGCACCACCGCAGAACGACAGCTCAGGTTACTGCACAGCTGTTAGGTTTCTTACAAACGGAAGGTGACACCAGCAGGCGACAACAACGGCTCACTTGTTGCGAGGTCGCCACGGACTGCCTGCCAGGAGTCCGCGGTGGGGGGTGGCACAGGGCAGTTTCTTCCCACGCTCCCCCAGTGTGGTGCCCGCAGTGTGAGCGCGGCTCCTCCAGGCACGCACCGAGGACCCTTGGGATGCTGCCTTCCGCAGGGCCACACTGTCCTGCAGGGACGGGTCACGATAGCTGTCAAGGAGGTGCAGCTGACCTGCGGGACAGACGTGGGGGTGGCGTGTGGTTCCCCAGGAAAATGGGAATGTTGAGGCCCAGTGAGTGCTTCTCGCTCCCCGCCTGCGGCCCAGAGACCGGAAGCTTCGGGGCGGGGTGTGCATGAAAGGTCCACAGGTGGGCCTCTGTCCCCCAGCCTCCCCGTGGCACTCGGATCGGACAGGGAGAGAGCCCTCCTGTGAGGAAGCAGTGAGCACCTGTGGGGCCTGAGAGGCTGTGAAGGGCTACTCGTCGGCTCCGCCGAGGCTCTGCCCCGTTGTCACAGAGAGGCTCAGTTTTCTGAATTTTTAAAATTTAGGGATTACAGATGAGAGCTGGCAGACTAACATCTCTTGGAGAAAAAGGAGTTTCTTAATGTGCTTTAGTGTATCCCAGGGTTGGAGAGTCCTGCAGGGCAGTAGTGATTTGAAAACCCAAAGTCTGTCTCCTCCGCCTCCTGCCAGTAGCCCTGGAGGCGCAGCAGGGGGCTGGCATTGGCCCCAACGGTGCCCTCGGTTGGGAGCCTGGTCCCTGCGGGCCGCGGCCCGGTCTCAGCCGCTCTCCCCCTCACAGGGCCCTAATGGGGCAAGAGCCAGTGTTCCGCCTGAAGACAGCCCAGCTCTCCTGGCGTCGGGCAGACAGGGACTCTTCTCACTGTGAGAGTCTAGTTACACGATTTGAAATCCAGGGATTTCTGAGGAAATTCTTTGCAATTCAGAGACATCAAATGCTATTTTAACCATTCACTGGGGACCAGTGACTATTCAGGCTCTCTTTTTCTTAGAGGCATAATTATCCTTACAAATTTGTATATCATTAATTCACAATTCTGATAATTCTGATGAGTTTGAACTGTTGGAAGGTTTTATGACTGAACAAAGCATTTGTCGACTCTTCATAAGCTAAAAAAGTGAGTCAGTGTATTTAAGGAGACTTTCTAAGAATGACAGTAGGATGTTTTGAAAGACAGTTCAGCGGTTCAGAAATGGAAATGCATGTGTTGACCAGAGAGCTGAAATCTGCTTTCCTGCCTGGTCTGGCCCCTCCCGGTGGGAGCCGGGTGGCTGGTGCTCTGCAGGATGGCGATGTGCAGCCACGTTTAGGAAACTTTGCCTCCTCAGATGTGCCTTTTCACGTGGCGTTAGTTTTAGGGGTTTGTCTTGGCCTGCTGTGGCACCAACACTTGTTGCCCTGTTTCCTGTTAAGGCACCAACCGGACTTTTTTGGTGCTTCCTTTCTATTATCATTGAGACCTGACTCACTGACGTGGCCTCATCCTTCTGACCTGTGCAGTGGAGTGGTTGGTGCGGCATTCACCGCGTTGTGCAGTGGTCACCACCCTCTGGTCCCAGAACACCCCTGTTTCCCGGGTGGGAACCTGTGCCTGTGGGCAGGCGCCCTGCCCCTTTGGCCTCTTCAGTGGCCCCTCTGACCTCATCTTCTGGGCAACGGCAGTGCCCAGTCAGACTCAGCGTTCTCTCTTTAAAAACTTGGACCAAAGGTCGTTCAGAGTTGCTGTCCCGACAGGTGTAGACAGGAGGGGAGGGGCCACTATTTAAGGGTCTTTCCATGTAGGCAGGTACAAACTCTGTATCCTAAAGCAATCACACACTCCCAACACTGGATTTGGAAAAAGTAAAATTAAGATTGGAGCTGATCCTGAAGTAGAAGCTTCTTTGCACAAGTTAGAAACTTCAGAATTTTTGAAACCTCTCCAATAACGACCCAAGGGTGGGTAACGATGCTGACCCTTGAGCGGGAGAATCAGGTACTGAAGCCGACCCCTGCTCTCAGGCGGCAGCATCCTGAGCACCCGCTGCTCCGAAACGTATGAGACCAAGACGGCGCTGATCAGCCTGTTCGGCATCCCGCTGTGGTACTTCTCCCAGTCGCCCCGCGTCGTCATCCAGGTGAGCAGCTGGGTCCCAGGCCAGTCACCCCGCGGTAGGTGCTTTAGCTTTTTGTTAAGGTACCAGGTGCAGAGAGAAGAGCGTGCACATCACCGTGTACAGCTCAGTGACTAGCAGGACAAGCTCCGCACCGAGAAGCGCTGGTGCCGGCAGCACCAGCAGCACCAGCCCCTGTCCCCTCTCGCCCTGAGGTCAAACTGAAACACCGTGGGAGGCCCCACCGTCCCATCCTGAGGAGGGAGCCAAGCTGCTGTTGCAGCCGCAGACCCACAGTGTCGCAGAGGCCGTGCCTGCTTGTGCTGGGGAAGGGCGGGACAGCACTGCGTGCCCACGCCTGAGCCTGGGGTTGGGGCCTGCCGGCTCACAGGGCCCTTGGGGTCCTGCTGGTCGCCCAGCCCTGAAGGGCCGCAGGGTAATTGTCAGACTCAACTGCTGCCTTACAGTAATGATGTTCTTGGAGGAAATTCAAATAATTTTTTTCTGTGAAACATCCACGTGATAGCTTCCTTTCTCACTTCAAAGCCACAAGTCCAGTCTAAAAATATTTGTGAATAAGTTGAGCATTAAGTTAGTATCCGTAAACTTCACACCATGCCCCCCCCTCCCCGGTCCTGTCCTAACCCTTGCCTTGTCCTTGGTGCCCAGCTGGTGTCTCACGAGTGTGGCTGCTAGCTTCCCTCAGTCCCCAGCGCGTTCAGTCACCGCGGTCCTCAGGCTGCTCACCCTCGCACATATACATACGTGGGCTCCACACGGCCTCAGGCGCCTGGGTCTGCCCTGTGCCGCCCTCTGTCTTTGGCCTGGGTCTGCAGTGTGGCCACCTGGTGGTCAGGAGGTCGCTGTCCTCTGTAGGGTAGGTGTGTGTGAGCAAGACCAAGCCTGGCAGCTGACCGGGAAGGAGCGCGAGGGGCTGCCAGCCGCAGTGGGCAAGGGGCAGGAGCAGCAGCCGGGACCAGCTGCTCCCCCGACATTGTCCACCACAGCTCTGGTGGTCTGAGCTGGTGTGAAACTCGTCTTGGGAGACTGTTGCTCTTTGGGGTTTAAGTTCAGGCCCCTTCTCCCAGTCTGTCCTTGGATTTTGCTTATGATGGTTTGTTTTTTTTTACCGTGCAGAAGTTCTTTCGTTTCAGCATTACTGGTCTTTTCTCTTACTGCTGTTTAAGTGGTTAAGAACTCATTCAGCTGTTAAGTTTCAGTGCCCTGCCTCTTCCGCAGCCTGACATGTACCCAGGGAACTGCTGGGCCTTCAGGGGCTCACAGGGCTACCTTGTGGTAAGGCTGTCGATGGAGATCCGCCCGACCGGCTTCGCGCTGGAGCACATCCCGAAGGCGCTGTCGCCCACGGGCAACATAACCAGCGCCCCCAGGGACTTCTCCGTCTATGTGAGTATGCGGTTTTCTGTCCCCCCACCCCGCGCCCTGCCTGGCGTTTCCCAGAGTGCACCTGCAGAGCGGACGGCTGGAGGTCCTCGCTGTGCGCAGCTGCCCTCGCCCCTGGGCCCGGGCCCGCTGTGCGTAGGCCGGTCAGACGCGGGGGAAGCCTTCCCTACCTCCCCCAGGAGGCTGCTTCTGAGGAGTGAGGGTGGGCCGGAGAGTTGCCCTGCCTCCCTCCTGGCTGTCTGAGCCTTACCGAGAAGCCCGTCGCCGCTGTGGTGGCGCCCAGCTCCCCACCTCGTGCTGGAGAGTAGCAGCTCAGGCAGCGTCACTTCCCATGAGTTAATGACTCTCTGGTTTTGGTTTCAGGGCCTAGAAAACGAGTATCAAGAAGAAGGGCAGCTGCTGGGACAATTCGTGTTTGACCAAGATGGAGAGTCACTCCAGACGTTCCCTGTCCCGGTGAGCTCCTGCGCTGTTCCCACAGGTCCCCGTCCCCTCCAATCAGCAGGGCCCGCTGACCTTAACCAAACTGTCAGAGGGGCGTCAGGGTCGGCCTCTGGGGAAGGGGAAGCTGAGCTCCTGGCTTTGTCCCTGCAGGGGGCCGTCCAGGGTGCGCTTTGTTCCCAGCAAGGTCTGGCTCACGGTGAGCTGGTTTCACCTGAGCTTTGTGCCCTGCGCTGGGTGACTTGGTGCATGTTGACAAACATCATTTCCGGCTTGGCTCCTTCTTCTCAGATGTCATTGTAGGAAAAGTGATTGGGCTCGGGAGCATTTGTATCAAGTGAGTGTGAATTTCATTTTCGCCCCTTCGATTTCAGAAAAGATCGGAAAGAGCTTTCCAAATCGTGGAACTCCGGATTTCTTCTAACTGGGGCCATCCGGAGTACACGTGTCTCTATCGGTTCCGAGTCCACGGAGAACCTGTGCAGTAGGGACACTGCTCACCGCCACTGTACATTTTGTATATACTGGGCAGCCCGAGACACGGGGCCCTTGTCGACAAGGGCGTGGGGAATGACAGGATGGCGTGCCCAACTGCGAGCCGCAGCTGTGGGGATTGGGGCGGCCAGTGCTGTGACATTGCTCGCGGTCACGTCCACCGGAAGCTGTGTGTCAAGGGCTTGGGCACAGAGATCCGTTAGCAACAGGTGGTCTCAGAAATTGGTTTGAATGTATGGTTCATAAAGACACTTACTTTGTTTGGGGGATTTGTTTTTAAACACAAAACTGTTTATATTAGTATTTTCTTGACATCAGGAACAAAGCAAATGAGGTTAAAAGGTTTGATGTGTTCTTGAAGCTTCTACACGTAGCCATTCACTGGCCCTTTTAAAGGACTCTGGGAGCAGATATATTTTATCTTTTCAGTCCAGCACACATTTCTATCAGGGAAAATCAATGTCAACGAATTTCAGTTCTGAACCCCTTTCGAGTGGGATTTGTCCTTCACTCAGCATGGACGGTTACATCACCGCGTAGGGAAATGAGGAAAATGTGTTTTTCTACCTAGTTTCCTTTACTGCGTGAGATTTTCACAGTCAGACCCTGTGTACTGATCCCCATGCAGGAACACCAGGGGCACGCCCCAGGGCTGGGGCTGGGGCTGGGGGCGGTCTGGATGCAGACAGACACAGAAGAGCGGCTCTCAGGTGTCCCCCATGATCCCATTGGGGTCCCCCAGGGATTTCACCTCACTGTATGGGTAGGAAGCAAGAAATCTAATCTTAGGGGTCTCTTCAGGTTTTCTTTTGATTTTTGATGAAAAGCAAACACTAACATGCTCCGAATCACTCAGAGGACTGTTTTTATATGGATGGCATCAAAGGAGAAGGCCCAGCGTGGCAAACTCGTAGAACCACCGCACCGTAGCCTAGTTGTCAGCTGCACTTGCCACGGGCTCTGGTTGGGATTTGCCTTTTCTTAAGACTGTGGGCCATCCTCCCTCGATTCCTGTGAGACTCGTTCTGGTTATAATTAATATTTAATATTGAGATTGTGTGAGCAGACTTTATAAAGGATAGCCACAAGGCACTTGAGGTGTTACAGATGTTGTACCTTAAAAATTATTTAAGTTTTATTGGGTTGACAGTTTCTTGGTGTAACATAAATGTCTTTTCAGAAAAAGATAAATGATGGTGCTGACTGGTTTTCTGGAGTTTTATGTATATTGCACAACAGTCCTGAAATACACAAAAACTGCGCAGCTTTTTTGTCACTCCTAGAATTGGAACTAATGCCTATGCAGTTAAGTTGGGTAAAATGTATACAGATGTTTCATATATTACAGGATAAATATATAAATCAAAATTTCTTATATAAAACTAAATTTGGGAGTTGGGTTGGAAATATTTTGAATATTAATTTATTTTTAAAGATGCAAGATAGGACTTTGTGCAGTGTATTTTTGTAAATGCTTTTCCAAATATCTGTCTCTGGTAGTGCTCCTATTGCTGCCACCAAATTAAGATGCTATTGAAATGTTTAAATAAAGAGTTTTAATTTTTAAAAGTGCATGATATACTTCCAATGAATAAAACAGCAGCCTGTTTGTAGTGGCGTGTGTTGTCTCTGCGGGTGGGGCCTGCGGGAGGGGCGGCCCCGTCCCTGCGCCGGGAGGACCGGCGAGCTCTGGGGGGCGCTGCCCGACAGAGAGGGACGGGGTGTTCTCTGGGGAGCGCCTCTGTCCCGGGGCTCCGGTTACCGAGCCGGCGCGGCCAGAGCCACCAGCCCAGGCTGCGTTCCATCGGCGCCTCCGCAGGGCCCGCCGTGCCGCGCTCGCGCCTCGCTGGTCCCCCGAGGCCGGGGCTGTGGGGCTCCCGGGTCCGGGCGCGCGGCCCTCCCCGGGGTCACGCTGACACGGGCCGCCGTGCGCGCAGGCGCGGCACCCGCCCGGGCCCGGCGGGTGCGGACCTGGTGCTGCCAGCGCCCGGCGCCCACCCGCGGCCGCTCAGCGCGCCCTTGAAACTTGGCCCCGCGCCGCCGAGATGGCGGAAACGGCGGAAACACTTCCTGTCGCCACCCTGCCCCGCGCCCGCGGCCGCCGGGACGGCAGCGGCCGCCCGGACCGCGCTCCGACGCAGCGGCGTGCCCAGGGGCGCCGGCGCGCGGCCGCGGTCACGTGGGCGCCTGCCGGGCCAACCCGCGGTCACGTGGCCGCGCACGGCCCCTCGCGGGCCACCGTAGAGGACGTCGGGCGGTCGCCGGGACGGGAGCCGAGAGGCGCTGCCCACCGCGCCTGCGACAGCGTCAGCTCTGCGCGGAGCGCCGGCCCATGGCGGCGGCGGCGGCGGCGGCGATGGCCGAGCAGGAGGGCGCCCGCAACGGCGCCCGCAACCGCGGCGGCGTCCAGCGTGTGGAGGGCAAGCTGCGCGCCAGCGTCGAGAAGGGCGACTACTACGAGGCGCACCAGATGTACCGGACCCTGTTCTTCAGGTAGCCGCCGCCGGCCCCGGCCTCGCCCCCGCCCGCCCGCCCGCCCCCGGACCGGTGGCCCGGGCGCTGAGGCGTCGGAAGCCCGCGCGCGGAGTCTCACGGTTTTCCGCCCCCTCGGCATCCGGTCCTCTCGCTTTCCGTTCCGGTGCCTTCACTCGCCCGCTCGGCGTAGCGGCCGAAGCGGCGGCGTTTACCGCCCGGCGCGGCCGTGGCACCTGCGCTGGCCGCCGGCCACGTGCGCCGGGCTGGGCCGCGGAGCCCCGCGGAGCGGCCCCAGGGGCTGGGCGGCCGGCTCTCTCGGGCGCGGGGGCGCGGCGTCCCCACGCCCCACGGCAGCTGCCGTCCCCGTCCCGCTGCCCTTACGCGCTGTCCGACGGCCCGCCTGTGAGTGGCCGGCAGCTCAGTGCGACCCTTGGCGGTCAGGTCCCGGCTGGGTCCCGAAGCCGACGGGTGGGACCCGCTGTCCGCGCGGAGCCGCGCCCTCCAGGCCGCAGGAGGGCGGACCGCCCGGGCGCCCTTGGCACCGCGAGGCCCGGCGTCACGCTTTTGCTCCGGGCGGTTGAGTCGGTGTCGCGGGCCCCCGGAGGTGGCGCCCGCCCTGGCTGCGGTTGGCCAGGGTCCCTTCGAGTTAAACGCGGCGCCCCAGACCGAGCTCGGGCTGCGTGGCCGGCGGGCTGAGCGGACTGCTCTTCGGGGACCCACGGGCGAGAGGGGTGGGCGCTGGGCGCCGCCGTGGCCTCAGGGCCGGCGGGGCGCTGGCTGGTCACTGTGTGCCCCGGTGATTAATCAGCAAAACTGGATCCTCTCAAAACAAACACGCCGTCCCTGGTTTTGAGCCAGCTCTGCGGTGACGCGGACGGCTGCCGGAGGGGCGGGATGAGCCCCCCTGGGGGGTCCCTGGGCCCGGGGGGTCGGGGATGAACTGGCAGGTGGTCGGGGCGCCTGGCCTCCTCCGGGGTTTGCGTTCCACCGCTGCTCCCGGCCTCGGGGACCCGGCGCCCCCACCCCTTGTTAAGCCTCTGAGCCCTGGCTTACTCTTGGCCCCCGTGTAAGGGGCTCCGCGCCCCCTTCAAGAGTCCTGAGAAATGAGCGACCCGCCGCGGGCCTTGCTGGGGATGAGTCAGCGGCGTCCGGGAGGCCCCCCCCGAGCCGTGTTCGGCGCCCCTGGCCCTCCAGGCCCCGGCGCCCGCCCAGACCACACCGCAGCCCCTGCGGAGCCCGCGCAGCGGCGGGAAGCCAGGCTCACCGAGCTGCGCAGCGGCCTCTTTAACGCCCTCCCACGAGCGCACGTGTGCAGGCACCCAGGTGCACGGTTCGCGGGAAACGAGCGACCGGGCGAGCCGGCTCGCAGGCCCGCACGCAGGGAACACTGGTCATTGCTAAACGCCCTGACCTTCGCCCCCGCCCCCGGGCGACCGCAGGCCCTGCAGACCCACGGACACGTACTGGCTGCAGGTTTACGTGAGTGCCACCCGCCCTAGCTGACGTTTTGAGTTCACGCAGCGTGACTGTTTCAGGGTTCACCCACGCGTGGGTCGCTGCATTTGTCTGGCCCAGGGGTGGCCCGCTGTGGGGCGGACCCCGGCTCCACCCCCGTTTGCGCCCTCGGCCCGATCTCCGCGTGGCGCTGCTTCCGTGCCCCCGCACTGGGTCCCCGCCGCAGCCGGAGGAGGCAGAGCCAGGAGAGCGCAGGACCGGGCGGCCGGGCCCAGGTGTCGCCCGGGGTGTGTCCGCGGGAGGGGGCGTGGCCGCCGCCCCGCCGGTCCTGCTGGTCTGGTCCCAGGCCGAGCGCCGCGCAGGGTTTGGTTCTGGCCCCCAGCCCCGCGGGGCGGCGGGCGGGCTCCGTGTCTCCTCGGGTCTCTCTGGGTGTGCCTGTTAGTAAACGTTATTTTGCCTCGCGGGTTGTTCGTTTCTCAGTGTAAGATGTCCACCTTTGTCTCTTGTTACCTTTTTTGTCCCGAAATCTGTTCGGCCTGACGTAGCAGCCGCACCCACGCCCTCCTAGAGACCACGTGCTTGGGCTCTGGGTCTGTCTCGAGCGAGCGCGGGGCGGGGGTCTCCGCGGGCGTCGCTGACCCAGGAGGGGTGGTGGCCGCAGCACTGTCTGCCCAGGTCCCTTCCCCCTGTGCTTCTGGCAGCTGTCCCGGGCTGGCGGGTCCTCGGACGTTTCCCTCGGCGCTCTCTCTTCATGTTTCACGTCTCAGCCCTGAGTGTTTGTTCTGTGGTTAGAGCCGGTCTCCCGGAGAAAGCAGCTCTTTGTCTCTCCCTCCTTCTTATCTGCATCTGCTCTGCGGGGTCCGCCCAGCTCCTCCTCCCTGCTTGCGGGGCTGTCCTCCCCAAAGGTGGCTTCTCCTGTTGGTCATTCGTTACTTTGGGCGAGTTGAAGCAGCGATAGCTCTGCTATTATGTTAACTTGCTCTTTAACCTTCTTGCTGTAATGAAGCGTTTCACACTGTATTCTGAATGACAGTTGCAGTTTTTTGCTTTTGTGCACCCTAAAGGTTTGTGGGCCCCCCCAGCGTGCCCCCTCAGGCCCTTCGCAGCCCTGCTGGACAGAGAGTGTTGGCTGGTGGTCTCTCTCCCCGGGTTCTCTCGCGTCTCCAGTTTCGCTCCAGTCCCTCCCGGCTGTGGAGTTTCTGCTTGGAAGTCCGGGACCTGATGGGGTCTCTCTCTGTCACTGTCTCTACCCGCCCCCCACCTGCCCTGCTGCCTTGAGAACAGTTGCTTTTTGTTTGTTTGTTTGTTTGTTTGCTTTGGTCACTTTTGATAGTTTCAATAGCGTGCGTCTTAGAGGTTTTTTGCGCTGAGATGACTGGTGTCCTGTCCGCACCTGAGAGACCAGCTTCTCTGCATTTGGGAAATTCTCTGTCCTTCCTCCCGACCCACTCTCTGCTCCCTCCTCTCTCTCCCCTCCCCAGGGATGGGGACCCTGGACCCCTGGGCCAGTTGGACAGTTCTTGCATTTGAAACATCTCTGTTCTCCTCCTGCATCCAAGTCCGTCCTGTGGGCCTGGCTTCCAGCAGCTACTTCTCCGTGGGACCTGCTGTCCCCATCGCGCCCCCGCCCCCGCACGGGGCTCTTCGGCCAGAGCTCTCGCAGCTGCCCTCTGAGAGCTCTGTGTCTTATTGGGCTGCCTGCTGGCGACTGTTGGGAGTGCTCTGTCCTCGGACCACTGCCTCCCATGGCTTTGAGTTTGATCTCTGAACGGGCGTCGTGTTCTTTCCGCGTGGCCCTGCTGTTTTTGGTGCTACTGGGGGCTCGTTTTCACTCAGACACCCACTCGATTTGAATAATTCAGGTTGGTTGGTAATCAGAGGTCACTCTTCTGTTCTCCAGTAGGTGATGCTCCACGCAAGTGTTTGTGTTATCTCGGCCGCCTGCACCTGGGGGACCAAGGTGGCGAGTGCCCCCACAGTGTTCAGGTGCCTGGGCCTCGGTGCCACTGTTGTGTTGGGGGTGTGGCAGGTGGGGGACCCGTTTGAGAGCTGCTGCCCACCCCATCCCCTGTGGCCTCCAGGCTTCCAGGCTCTCTGAGGCCGTGAGCAGCACCAACCCCTCAGTGGGAGCCGCTTCTCCAGTGCTGGCACTGCTCCTGCACTCGCTGGGGGACTCGCTGTGTGCACTGTCCCTGACCCCCACCCCCATGCATGCGTCCCCGTGTGGGTCTCAGGCGTCCCGGCGCAGGGGCCAGGGAGCTTTTGTTGGGATGTAGGGGCGACAAGTTGTAGATCTTTCCGGGAGACACACAGGGCCTGTCTCACTGCGTGCACGGTGCTCTTGAAGAGTAAGAACACAGGGAGCAGAGGACGCACACTCGCAGGGCCGCGGGGGCCACCGCTGCCGGGAGCTGGTTCTCGCTGGTCGACAGCGCCTCAGTGTGGAGCAGGGGCTGCTGGGTGACCCGGTGGCTCTCAGCCCCGTTCAGTCACCCAGAAACCAGGTCCCCTGCTGCTCCCCACACTCCCTACCGCAGTCCCCTTCGTGGCTGCCTGTCACCCTTGTCTCTTTTTTCCAGCTTTTCTGGATCCCTCACAGGGCGTTGTGGCTGGACAGGGCAGGCTGGGGAGCTCGGCGTTGCTGTCTGTCCCCCCACCCCACCCCCCGCCCTGAAGGCTGGCCCCACTGCCCTGGGAGCTGGGTTCGCCTGCATTTCAGGGCCGGCCTTTCCCTTGTCTGGTTTACTCGGATGTCACCTCTCACTGCCTGAGATGGAAGAGTCCAGTGTGTGTCCTGAACCAGCGGAGACAGGCTGGTGTGCCTGTCCCGCGGGAGTGGTCCTGGGGCTCTGTGCAGCTGGAGCTGTGTCTCAGGGTGCTTGTCGGAGCTCCCGTGGCAGGCCGGGACCAGGTCCAGTGTGTGCATGTGCATGTACGTGTGTGCACGTGTGGGCGTCTGACATGGACCCCCGCAGGCTGGGCCCTGACAGACCCCTGGGGGCAGGGGGCCGATGATGAACAATGCGTGTGGTAGCCGAGCTCAGGAGACCACACCCAGCTCCTGTCATCCTGGCAAGGACTCACCCTTGTGTAAGCTTCCACGTGATCCCCAGCTGTTGCCCTCCGGTGTGTGGCTGGGCGTGACCAGTGCTGTCCCTTGTCCTCTGTCACAGGTACATGTCACAGAACAAGCACGTGGAAGCCCGGGAGCTCATGTGCTCAGGGGCCCTGCTCTTCTTCAGCCATGGCCAGGTCAGCAGTGGGCGTCGCCTGGGGTGTCCTGTGCTTGGGGCCACAGGGGCAGAGTGGGAGCAGAACATCCCGGGGCTGTGACGCTGGGGGCCCGGTACCATCAGTGGGCATGGGACAGGCTGGGAGCCTGGGTGGCCTGGCCGGGTCTTCGGAACACAGGACTTTCTTTCTAACCGTGGGAGTCTTGTTTGTTTTCACATTTTGTAGCAAAACAGCGCTGCGGACTTGTCCATGCTGGTCTTAGAGTCGCTGGAGAAGGCCGAAGTGGAAGTGGCTGAGGAACTGCTGGGTGAGCTTTCTCACAGGGACGTGGTCCCTCTCACGGAGCAGCCCCCTGGGGCCACCGCGGGCGGGCTCCTGTGGGCACGGCTGGGGTTGGCCCTGGGCAGCACTGGGGGCTGTGAGCGTCTCTGCGAGTGAAGTCGTGTGGTTTGGTTCACTCCTTCGAGTGCCGTCGGAAGGGCCGAGGTCGTGCTTGCTCCCCTGCGTGAGGGTCTCTGTCTGTGTTGTTTTTAGAAAACCTGGCGAAACTGTTCAGTCTGATGGATCCGAATTCTCCAGAGCGAGTGGCCTTTGTGTCCAGAGCCCTGAAGTGGTCCGGCGGAGGGTCCGGGAGGCTGGGTCACCCCCGGCTGCACCAGCTGCTGGCCCTCGCCCTGTGGAGAGGTGGGTCCGCTGTGCACGCGGGGCCCCCGGATGCTCCACGTGCTTTCTCTGTGAACCGTTTGGCTTCTCCGCCACAGCGGACGAGACGAGGGCCAGTGTTCTCTGTCGGCTAGATGCAGACGCTGTGCCTCGGTCTCCTCTTGGTTAAGTCGTCCGGCCGAGGATCGCCGTGAGGCTGGGCCGTGACAGTGCGATGGGGGCCCACCAGGGCCTGGCCCTCTGCCCTCCATGGAGCCCCCAGGTCCCTACAGGCAGCCCCGCCTCCCACCACAGGCCTCTCTTCTGGGACGTCGTTCCCCAGGCCAGCATCCAATGGCTGTTCTCTCTTCTTGACACTCGTCTCACCTTCTTGTTCAGGGTCTGTGGGGCTCGTACGTGGGTGCCGGGCCCCAGCCTGTGTCTCAGGCACACCTTTGTGTCCACCTGCATATTGGGCACAGCTGCACAAGGAAGAGACCACCGAGCACAGTGGCCAGCAGCGAGCAGCCTGGGGTCCCGGCACCTGTGGGCACGTCTGGCCTGGCCTCAGTGTGCCCCTGAGCTCTGGGCAACAGCCCTGGGCCGGAGCTCAGACTGCCCCTCTCACCCATGCAGCCTCCCAGGCTTCAGCGGGACAAGCAGGTCCATGTGGGGGTGACTCTGGGTTCCCCAGGAGCCACACAGTAGGGTCGGTGGGTTTGCATCTCGTTTCGTTGGATCTGCGTGGAACTGCCTACTGTAGGTCAGAAGGATCCCCAATGGACCGTATCTCATGGTGCACCTAATACAAACGTGGACAGGGCAGCCCGTCTGGGCCAGCTCAGCGTCATCCCTGCCCTTGCGGCCGTTTGCATTGGACCATAGAGCTTGAGTCAGCAAGGTGCGGCCCAAGCCACTGTGCTGGGACAGGCGCCGCCTGCAGTCCCAGCTGGGCCATGGCGTGGGGGTGCCGGGTGCAGCATGAAAGGCGAGTTGAGAGCATAAAAGGCATGTCTTTGCTTTTTTTAATATTTATTTTTTAGAGGGGAAGGGAGGGAGAGAAACACCAATCAGCACCCTCTCGCACACCCCCGGCCAGGGACTGAAACCCGCAACCAGGCCTGTGCCCTGACCAGGAATCGAACCGGTGACCTTTTGCTTTGCAGGACGACGCCCACTCCACCGGGCCACGCAGCCAGGGCGGGGAGGCCTGTCTCTGCATTACATCTGTGTCGACAGGGTCTCTCTCTTTCCTCTTGTAGAACAAAATTACTGTGAGTCCCGGTATCACTTCCTGCACTCTACCGACGGCGAGGGGTGTGCCAACATGCTGGTGGAGTACTCCACCTCCAGGGGGTTCCGCAGCGAGGTGGACATGTTCGTGGCCCAGGCTGTCCTACAGTAGGTGCCCGCGTGCACACCTGTCCCCTGACCCAGGCCCACAGGAGGGGGACCTCCCTGACCACAGACTCTGTTGCTCTCAGCCCTCGCGAGCCATCACAGGTGGGGGGCGGGTGCAGAAGTAGGTTTTCGTGTTCCGCATCACGATCTGTCCCCCTGGATCTTCTTGTCTTGTCCCTCCCCCATTACCTCATGCTTTTGTTCTTTTGAGCGTCAGGCAGCCATTTCTTTGCAGGATGAGCATAACGAACGGGTTTTGGTGCCTGGAGGTGTGGTGTGCCTGGGGCTTGGAGGCCTTTCCAGAGGTTGCACTTGTGTCCCTGCTTGTCCCTTCAGGTGTCTCTGCAGCGACACATTGTGCCCACGGGCCACCATCTGCCGCCTCCCTTCCCACTGGGTCCTGGGTCCCCTTCCTTTGCTGCCTTTCTGACAGTTTATTTTGAAAGTGTTGGCGCACACAGCAAAGGAGAGATCAGGCCACGTGGCCCCTGGGCACTCTGCCTTTTCTTGGCCGGAGCCCATCCCCATCACAATGGGGTATGGAAGTGGGATAAGCTCACGTCTTCCCGCAGACACGCTTTGGTTTGGCGGCCATGCTCTGGGGGCAGGGCGTTCTGTGACCTGGGGGTGCCTGCCTGCACCTTGGGGCTTCCGAGCGCAACTGTGAAAACAGTGTGTTTTATAGCCCCACGCTCACCGGCCCTGGCTCCGGCCCCAGGATATTAGGTGGAGACATTTCCTTAGGGCTGAACATGGCTCTGCATGGAGGATTGCGAGCCCCCTTCTCACGGGTGCCCCTTGGTGCCTTAAGAAAGGGGCCTGATGGTGGCCGCCCACACCTCTGCCTGCTCCTCTGTAGAGGCGTTCTCCCTGGGGCCTCGGACTCCCACCCCTGGGCCAACTGCTCACGCGGGCTGGGGTCTGACCGGCGTTGACTGGTGTGCCGGGAGCGGAGCCCCATTGTTGGCGCCTGTGCTGGCCTTAGACATGTCACGCTCCCGGCTTCGTGCTCCCGCCGGGCCCCCCAAGTCAGCAGGCGCCGGTGGCCGTAGGTGGCTGCGTCGTGCTCACAAGGGCCGCGCTGTCGCCCCAGGTTCCTTTGTTTAAAAAACAAGAGCGGCGCATCGGCGGTGTTTGCGACATACACCCAGAAGCACCCGTCCATCGAGGGCGGCCCCCCGTTCGTGCAGCCACTGCTCAACTTCATCTGGTTCCTGCTCCTGGCCGTGGACGGGTGAGTGTGCGCGTGTGTGGGGACGCGGGGCCACGCTCAGCCCTCTTGTCCTGCTCTCCGGCTCCCAGTTGGCTGCAGAGCTGTGCCCCCGTTGTCTGGTTTCAGGGGCAAACTGACTGTGTTCACAGTGCTGTGCGAGCAGTACCAGCCGTCCCTGCGGCGGGACCCCATGTACAACGAGGTGAGGGCCTGCAGACGCTGGGCCGTGCTGGGGGACTGTGGCGTGTCCCCGGGGTGCCGGGACTCGTGCAGGTCTCGTGCAGCTCCTCAGGGCTTGCCTCTGCCCTCCTCAGTACCTCGACAGGATAGGACAGCTGTTCTTCGGGGTGCCGCCCAAGCAGACGTCTTCCTACGGAGGCTTGCTAGGTAAGGCCTGACGCAGGGTGCCCAGTGCCCATGCCTGCCGGCCGCACCTCCACCCACCCTGAGGCCTTCTCCCCGGCCACGGGGCCGCCTCTGCCCCGGGCCCCCTCTCCGTGGCCGCAGGAAGGAGGCCAGGCTTCTCGTTTGGCTTTTTCACTGTGGTAAAATACATGGGACGTAAAATGTGCCGTTTTCACCGTTTCTAAGTGTGCGGTTCAGGGGCAGTGAGCGTGTTCACGCTGTCGTTTGGCCGTCACCACCGTCCTCTCCAGAACTGTCTCACCCGCCCAACCACACGGCTCTGGGCACCCCCCTCTCCTTCCTGGCCCACAGCACCCCCATGAGTGGAATCACAGCGGGTGTCCTTCTGCGTCTAGTCTGTCCCACGCACGTGTTGTCTGCAGGCTGTCGGCATTTTCCTCTTCAGGGTGCGCGGAGAGCCGGCCGCTCACTGGGGACGCCCTGGCCGCCGCCGCCTGTTGGCTGCCACAGGCACCAGCGCAGGGCTGGTTTCAGACCCTGCGTTTGCCGCCTCTGGGCGCAGACCCTGGGGCCGCTGGGTCGCTCAGTGATTCTGCTGAGTTGTTTGAGGAACCGCCACGCTGTTTCCCCAGGGGTCGCACCGTTCACCTTCCCACCAACAGTGCGCAAGGGCCACGTCTCCACATCCTCGCTGACAGCTGCCATCTCCCGGTGTGTTGAGAGCCACCCTCCCCGTGGGTGTGTGGTTGTGTCTCGTGGTCCCTGGTGATCAGTGACGCAGGGCATCTTCTCGTGGGCTCCGTGGCCATTTGTGTGACCGTTTTTGAATTGGATTGTTTTGGTTCTGTTTTCTGGATGTTACACGATTTGCAAATATTTTTCGCATTCTGTGGGTTTCCTTATCTTCTCTAAGACTGTGTTCCTAAAGCAGTTTTAGGTTCACAGCAAAATTCAGAGGGAGGTACGGAGATCTCCCCACCACACACCAGGGTACTCACTGTCAGTGAGCCCCCACGCCCCGGGGGCCACTCCTGCCGTCGTGCCTTCTATGGTTGCAGTGGTGCCCACTGTGCTGTGGCACAGAGCTGTCGCTGCCCTGAAAGTCCTCTCTGCTCCACTTCTGTCTCCCCACCCACCCGCCCCTCCCCGCTATCCGTTCCCCCTGTTGATGGCATCTTTTGCCACACAGATTTTTTAAAGTTTCGTGAAACTCCGTTTTCTATTTTTTCGATGCCTGTGCCTTTGGTGTCATGGCTAAGAAACCCTTGCCAGGTTCAAGGTCAGGAAGCTTCCTTGTGTTTTAACCTCAGCCTTTCATAATTTCAGCTTTTACGTTCTGGTCTTAGATGCATTTTTAGTTTGTTTTTTGTGTATGCGCCACGTGGGGTCCAACTTCCTCCTTCCTGCGTGGGCGTCCGGTGTGCTCACCCCAGCTTCCTGAAGGCGGGCCTTTCCATTGCACGGTCTTGGTGCCCTGTCCTTGGTCACGAGAGCGTGTGGTGGGCTCCCGGACTCTGCTCGGGCCTGGGGACCAAGTCTCCCATCTCTGAGGCCCAGACACCGGGCCCCTCGTGGTTCCCGTGCCCTGGGTGTGACATCAGGAGACAGGAGCCCCCAGCTTCACTCTTCTCCCCTGAGGCTGTTCTGGCCTCCTGGCCCCCTTAAAGTCCTGCAGGGATTTCAGGCTGAGTTTTCCTGTTTCTCCAGAAGGTTTCACTGGGATTGCTGAGGGGTGGGGGTTGCACGGGGCCTGCAGGCCGCGTTAGGTGGTGCTGATGTTGCCATAGCCTGAGATTCCATTGGTTCCAACCAGTGGACGGGAGGTTTGTGTCCCTTTGTATCACCTTCTGTTTCTTTCCACCACGTTTGCGTTTCTCATTGTACAGGTCTTTTCCTAAATGCTTTTGATGTTATTATAAATGGAATTGCTTTTGTAATTCCTGTTTGACTTTGTTCATTGTTATTATATAGAAATGCAAGTAATTATTGTACATTGATTTTGTATCTTGGTACTTTATTGAATTCTTATGTCAGTTTTAACAGTTTTTAAGTGAAATCGTTAGGATTTTCTGCACGGAAGACCTGCAAACAGATAGTTTCACTTTTTCTCGTCCAGTCTAGATGCCTTTTCTTCCTTTCCTGGCCTGCGGGCCCGGGGTGGAAGGAGCCCGGGGGGAGCCGGCAGGCTCGTCCACACCTGCTCTTAGCGAGGAGCCTCCACGAGACACCGCTGAGCGCGCTCTCAGCTGTGGCTTATCGCATGTGGTCTTTAGCATGGGGCAGTAGTTTCCACCTGTTCCGCTCTTGTTGAGTGTTTACATCTGTGACCACTGAATTTTGCCAATTGCTTTTTGGCAGTCAGTTAAGATAATTGTGTGGTTTTCCCCCTTCGCTCTGTTCACGGGACGAGACCTCGGCTGATACCACGCTGACCCAGCCTCCCGTCCCAGGCACGAATCCCATTGGCCATGGGGCAGGAGCCCAAGTAGGCGAGTTTCCTTCCCTCGTATTCTGTTAAGGATTTTTGCCTCGAGGTTCGGCAGGGATGTTGGTCTGTGGTTTTCTTCCCCGGGGCTGCTTGTCGGGCTTCGGTGTCTGGGTCATGCTGGTCTCGCTGGTGAGCTGGGGCGTGTTCCCGGGAAGGTGGGAGGGGCTGGTAGTTCTAGTTCTCGTTCAGGTGTTTACCCTCAGCCTTGCCTGGGAGAGCCGGTTGCTGGTTCAGCCCCGTGACTCTTCAGAATGGGTGTCTCTTTGCAGTGTAGTCTCAGCAGGTACCGGAGGCCAGTTTTCAGACCCTTTCAAGGTCAGGCCTCTTCCCTCACGTCCTACCCCGCCTGGCACGGCCTCCAGTCCATGGCGCCACATGGGCTGCCTGCCTTCCCAGTTTGGACATGAACCTCTATCCTTCACCGGGCAGGGACAAGACCATCCTTCACTTAAAGGTGGTTTTTATAATCTTTGATGTTTTCACTTTACTTCTGAGTATGGAAGCCCCCTTTCCCCAGGGTGAGGGATCAGCAGCGTGCGTCCCTGAGGGCCGGGCAATGCTGTGGTCTCCTGAGCGTCCTGTCGGCCGTCGCTGCAGGCGCACGGCAGCCCATCCCGTGCACACTGACTGCTCCCCCTGCCCTTTGAGGGGCAGCAGGCCAGATGGGGGCGCCTCCCACTGGGCCTTGTGCCGCTGCTCCCGTGGGCTGCTGTGGTTGGCGCCGCCTGTGTGCTTGGACCCAGGCGGCACCGCCTCCTGGCAGCCCTCGGGAGCTGGGGAGCGCTCGCCGCTGTGGTGGCGGCTGCTGCCAGCCTGGGTTCCGTGGAGAGGCCTCCTGTCAGAGTGCAAAAGCTGCTTCCTTGCAGACAGGAGCCTGACTCACTGCGCGTCCACTGCGGCCAGTGAGTAGTCACACCCACAGTGCCCTCCACACCCCAGGGTGGGGCCTCGGGCATGATGGTGACATGTCGGCTCACATGGCCATCTCTGTTAGGCTTGGTCCTGACCCCATGCCTTGTCACCGGGTCCGGAACCAGCCTCAGCCTCGCAGTCAGTGTGCAGGTCAGGGGAAGCGACTTCCCATCCAGAGCGCGGGGTTCACGTTGCCACACATTCATGTGCCCTGGCGGTTGGTTTAAGGGGACACTTTAAATTTTGAGTTTAACACTACAGTGGTTCTTTAGATAAAAATCAGAGATGTGAAAAGGGAGAGCGTTGGTGGCAGCAGTACCCGTAGCTGGCAGCAGGTGGCGTGTCTTTGCAGCCTGTGAAACGGGCGCGGCGGACGGACTCCTGTGTGCATGTGGTGTCCAGCCTGCCCTCTGGTTGGCCCTGGGCTTCCGTGACAACGCTTCAGGCTTCTCCTGGGTGGCTGGGCCATGTCTCCGCTGGCAGGTCCTGCGGCAGACATCCCGAGTGTTTGTGCCCCGATGCATTTCCTTTGGAGAGACCCCCCCACTGTGGCCGTATGGGGTTCCGTGGAAGGCGGGTCTTGGGGCTGGGGCGCTGCAGGACCCCTGACGGTGCATCTGCTTCCAGGTAACCTTCTGAGCAGCCTTATGGGCTCCTCGGAGCAGGAGGGCGAGGACAGCCAGGACGACAGCAGCCCCATCGAGCTCGACTGACGCCCTCCAGCTGCGTGACGGGGCCCTCGGCTGGCGGCGCGGGTGCAGGCGGGAGCCTTGGGCCACGGCTCCAGGTCTGAGGCTGCGGCAGCAGCAGCATGTGGGCGCGCTCTGGCTGAGGGCGGGGCTGCCGTGGCCGTGGCCTCAGACTGACCCACAATAAAGCACAGGCTTGCGTGCCAGCCTCTCCCCATCCTTTGTTTCTGGTTTGCTTTGGGGGCAGGGGGCACTGCCGCCGGGCCGGCCCCTCGTGCACGTCCCGTGGTGGCCCCGGTGGCCGCTCCACGCCACACCCCGGAAGCCATGGCTGCTGCCGGGCACCACGCACACGTCCGTGAGCTGCGGGACGTGCCCCTTGTGGGGCAACGTTCACTCCCTGGGTGGCGCTGCCTCTGCCCCGCGTCCTAGGTTTTAACCGAATAACCAGCCCAGGAGCGAGTGGCCCAACCCGGCCCACGGACGCCCGCAGGTGCTCCCAGGGCGACTGAGACAGGACACACTTTATTTTTTCACAATTAAAAATGAGACTTGTAGATAAACACACAGTGGTCGTGCATGGAAGGAACGAAGTATGCAATTCTATTTACTGTAAAAATGGGGTTTAAAGGAAGGTTTGTGTTCATTGTTGAGTTTAAATAAATCCTTTATACTGGGCTTTGCAGCACTGGTTCTTTCTGAATGGGCCCCTGGGGCGGGGCCGCAGGGCGCTGGCTGAGCAGAGGCCTGCGGCCCCGGCCAGGGCATGGCCCTGGAGCTGTGGTGGGCGGAGTGGACAGCAACGCGGGAAACTCCCATTTCAATTTGGAGAAACCAACATGTGCCAGCAGGGGAAGGCGCGCAGTTTCTGCAGGTGGGCAACGGGTGCACCTTGAGGTGGGAGGACCCCCCACCCCAGCCACCCAAGGGACTCCCTTGGGGGAGGGGTTTGAAACCACACATTGCACCTGGCAGGGTGGACACATTCAGAGATGGAGCGGAAGGCCAGTTTTTCACGTGCGACTGTGCCCAGGATGAACTCTGCACAAACTCAGAAAACGTCAGCTGAGCAGCCGTGCAGGACATGTGACGCACGCGTCGTCACCATGCCACGCCTTCACTGGGTCCCAGCGTTTAATGACAGCCGTCTGTCCGGCCCGCCGCAGACTCTGTGGGGCTGGGGGAGTGGCCGGGGCTGGCGTGGTCACTTCCTGGCGGTGTGGTGTCCCTGCATTCCTTCCCCCTCGGGGCGCAGCCGGCAGAACTCAGTCGGCAAGCAGGAGGCCGAGCCTGGGATGCTCCCTGCATAGGGTCTGCGCAGACCCCTTGGCCCAGGAACACCGGCCCACAGATCGGGATGGGGATCGGCCCTGCCCACCCAAGAGTGCGCAGCCAGCCCTGCAGGGCTGGTCTCCCTCCCTGCTTTTGAGGAATTCCTTCCGGTCCAGACGCCCTGCCCTCGTGTGTTGGGATGTTCAGGTGGTCCGTTTCCCAGCCAACCTGCAGGCCCACCCACGGGGTGGGTGCATTCGCACACACGCTCACCCCCCCACACACACACACACTTGCAGAACGGGCACCCCCGCATCCAGGGACAGGGAAGGGGCTAGGAGGCTGCGTAAGAGGGCTGGGGTGCGGCCGGCCCGCTGCACAGTGGGGCACTCGGGGCTGCCCTCCAACCCAGGTCTCGCTGCTCAGAAGGGGCAGAGGCAGTGGTGGCCGGGGCGGCTGCCACAGTACAACCGGGTTCAGAGGAAAGGGGAGAACTGGTTGCACCTGCTGGGCTGGGGCCCCTGTGGGGGTGTCTTAACCCCTAGCCCTGCCGTCCTGGGGATCCTGCTCTGGCCAATTTAGCTGAGCCCAGCAGGGACAGGGCTGACGTGGGGGGACAGGCCTCTCCGCAGCACCCCCAGACCTAGGCTCACAGCTGGTCTGAGCTGGTGGGCAGGGGGTGGGGGCTTAGGGAGGGAGAATGGCCCCCTGGGTGATTCAGGTTAGGGGGCCCATGAAGTGAGAGGCCAGGGCCCTCGGGCCCGTGTCTTGGGGGGTGCCCCCCCTCCTGAGTCACGTCAGGCCAGTGGGCAGGTCCTTCTCTAAGTTGTGTCAGAGCCTGGCTGGCAGCAGGCCAGGCAGGACTAGGGGAGGTGACCCCTCCACCCCCTGAGGGAACGCCCCCCCCCACACCTTCTCCCAAACACATTCCCACAGACCACACCACCACCACCACCACCACCACCGTGGCGGTGGAGCCAGGGCACCTGGGGGGATCTCGGTGGCTGTAACTGCTGAGGGGGGCTGGGCTCAGGCCTCCGTGCTCCACAGGTTGGAAGATGGTGAGGTGAGGCCATGGAGGGGTGGCCACCAGGCAGCGCCTGGGCAGTGAGGCCCCCCAGGGGGCCGGGGGCAGACGCTGCCTGGGGGCCTCTGACCCCTCAGACCCATGTGCTCTCCAGGTCGGCTTGAAGTCGAGGGCTGTGCACCCCCTCCACCCCCAGCACCCTGAGACACACCCAGCAGGCGCTCAATAAATACTTGTTGGAGGGGAGGGGATACGGAGGGGGGCCGCTCGGGGGTGGGCATGCAGGCCGCCCGCAGTCCCCAGTCTAGCCTCCTGGTTGGGGTGGGTGCCAGCTGGGGGGCGGGAGGGCGGCAGGGCGAGTCTGTGAGGGGCTGAAGGGTGGCCCAGGGGTTGGGGGGTGGGGACAGCAGCACGGTAAGTCAGAGGTCAGGCCAGGTCAGCCCACAATGAGGTTCCAGAAAAGCAGGTCCTGGTGGCTACAGCTCAGGTCCAGCCTCGTTCGGGCTGTCCTGGCACCGGCGGCTGGCCTCCTTGGTCCGCAAGCCCCGCCACCTAGTCCCTGCCGTGTCACCGGCCACGTCGACGAGTCCGCGTCCCTTGGGCCTCCAGGACCGCTTCTTGCTAGGGCTTATGCTTGAAGTGGGCTTCCACTGGGGGAGGGGCAGGCACGGGTTTCGTCAGGGCCGCGCGGGGTTCGCCGCACGCAGCGCCCGGCGCGCCCAGCCCGCCCAGCCCGCCCGGCCCGCCCCTCACCTGCATATTCCTGGGGCAGCATGGGCCTGTCTATCACCTTCCGGAAGGCCTCCACCCACGCCTGCTGCTCTGCCTCTGTCTCGCAGGCCAGCAGGAACCTGCGCTCCGGCGTGACAATGGTGACGCCGTACGGCCAGTGGTGGCCCTGGGTGGACGGTGGGAGCCTGTCCAGCACCGTGTAGCCGCTCTCCCTGCTGCCGATGAAGACCTCCCCCCGGGCGAAGGCATCCTGCAGGTGGGGACAGGCTGAGCGGCGGAGGGCCCCAGCCCTTGGGCCACCCCACCCCGGGGGCATGGGGGCCGAGAGGCCTGCTCTGGGGTGGCCCCTATCCAGGCCCAGCTGAGCACAGAGCCGGGGGGGCCCCGGGGCCCTGAGAGCCACCCCCTACCCTCCTCCCCACCTCCCAGTGGAGCTGGCTGCCAGGGTGTGCCCTGTCTCCGGGGCCACAGAGGCAGGCAGCACGCACACCCTGCATGGGGCCCGTGGCCCAGCCTCACCAGCGGGTCCTTGAAGTACATGAGTCTGCGGTCGTCCATGGTGAACCAGCGCTTCCGGAAGCCTTCCGTTTGCTGTGGACCGGAGAGCCACGGGCCAGGTGACCGAGGCCGACCCTTGCCCCCAGCTGACCACAGCTCACCCGGGGGGAGAGCAGGGCCCTGGATTCAGCCTTCTCCGTCTGCTATGGGCCCCAGGCAGGGTCTAGGCTGTGGGGCCACCTGGGCCCTGGGATGAGCCCCCTTGTGGTGGGACTGGGCCCAGCAGGGGCACAGGTATGTGACGGAGAGGGGCACGGCCTGACCTGAGGGGGATGCTGCCCCCCTACCCCCTGCCCTGGGCCAGCAGGGCCCCTGCTGTTAAAAAACGTTCTGGGGGCCATGAGCACCCACCCCAGTATGGCCCTCTGGGAACATGCCAGTGCGCTGTGGCCTCAAGCCTCCGCCTCCCCAGCAACCCCCTGCCCCAGGGAGCTGACACTGACCCCCGAGGGAGGCCCGGGGGCCCAGGGCTGCCAGCCAGACCCACCTTGGGCCCGGTTTTCTCCATATAGCCTTCCTTCAGGTAGTTCCTGGTCAGCTTCGGCACCAGCTGGGGTGGGAAAGAGGCTCAGCTCCCCAGTCCGCCCCCTCGATGCCGCCACACAAACGCCAGCACCCCCCTCCCCCACAGCTCAGGTCAGGCGGCCCAGAATTTCAAGGAGGGTTGCTCCGGCCCCTTCAGGGGGCCAGGCCTCAGGGATCCATAGGGATCCATGGGGGCCCCGGGTCAGCCCCTAGCACCCCGCCCCCTGGAGGCGACCAACACGGCAGTCACTCACGTCTGCATCACTGGCCCCCGGGAAGGCCACTTGCAGGTAGTGGAAGCGGGCGGCTCGGAGCGCGTTGAACCAGTCCACCATCTCCTGGGGGCGGAGGCTGTATGTGGGATCCCTCCGGCCCAACCACACCACCTCAGGCCGAGGACAGGCTGCACCTTCCCTCTGGCCGACCCCACCCCCCTGCTTGGGGTGCACCCATGTGGCCTGAGAGGACACAGAGGCCCTGCTGCTATAGGGACCCAGCCTCAGTGGAGACCACACCGTGGGCAGGTGGGGGCTGGAATCCACACCAGCGGCCTAGGCCCCGACACTGCTTGGGCACTGGTGGCCTCTTCTCCCAGGGAGGCTTCTCTACTTGACACCCTCCCACAGCCCCGCCCCGCCCCCCAGGTCCATCCTGGGGTCTGTCCACTGCCACCGCCTCCCTTTCACCCTCTGCTTTCCCTGGACCCAGTTCCCCCTTGGGGGCAAAGCCAAGGACACACTCCCAGGCCTGGACCAGTCAGACCCATTCACACTGTGTAAGGGATGTTTCCAAAAGGCCTTGACTTGAGATCGGGGCCACAGGGGCTGGACACCGCGGTGTGAGGCTTGGAGTGCCCTGAGGCGGAGGTGAGGCGGCCCCATGCCGCGCCTTGGCCCCGCCTCACACACGCCCCCCCGGGTGAGACCGGAGCCTGCTGTGGGGGTGGGGGGCACATGGGGCAGCTTCCCGAAAGCTGAAGTTAGGGGGCTGCACATCGCAGCCTGAGAGCCCTCCGGACCCTCCCGGCAGGCTCTGTGCGTGGCACCTGCCGGGGAAGGGTGTGGCCCCAGACTCCGGAAAGGCCACCTGTGGAAGGCGCAGTACAGCCCACGGACAGGAGCTGGCGTTCACTAGAGAGAAGGTACTACGGCCGTGGGGCAAGGATGGCGCTGTGTGGAAAAGGAGCAGGGCTCTACAAAAGGAAACCGAGAGCAGAAACGAAGGATTTGGAAGACACCCTTGAAATTTCCCAGAAAGCAGAGAGAAAAGAAGAAGTGGGAACTGAAAAGGGAGGGGGACCAGTGTTTGCGCAGCAGGAGTTCCAGGAAACAGGACGGGTGAAAGGGCCGCAGGAAACCATCAAAGAAACGGTGCACGGGGACACTGCGTGGCACCGTGGGCACGAGGGACCCACGGAAAAGACCCCAGCACGTCTGAGGAACCTTCCGGAGCCAGGAGTTGGTGCTGCAGCACCTCCCAATTCCGAAGGAGCGCCGACCACACCCAGAGGCCCACTCCAGCCACCAAGTCCAACGCAAGGGCCCCAGAGCCTCCCCGTCGAGGCTCACAGTCTCGGAAGCTACTGGGGGGCGTGTCCCTGCAACTGCCCCCTGGGAGAGACTGAACCCGGAAAGATGGGGCTGGAAAAGGAGTCTGTCGGGAGACGCAGCCACAGGGTGGAGGGCAGAGGGCAGAGGGCAGATGCCCCCAACATCTGGAGCTTTGCTCCTGCGGGTGCGCCATGCCGTCCAAGGCCTCGGCTCATCAGTGCAGGGTCTGTGGAGTCTTAAGCCCACAGGGAACCAGTCTGGGGGGCGGACAGCTCAGCTCCACGGAAAAGAAAACATCGCGCCGGAAGAAGTTACTGGTTTGCCCTCCTGCTCCGGTCTGACAGCGGTTACGTGGTCACGATACAGCAACACTGAGTACAGACGTAGGCAGGGGGTGGCGGGAGTCCCGGGATGGGGAAGGGGCTGTGAAACACCTGGAAAGAGAATTCTGGGAGGCGGTACAGCAGGAGCTCAGCAACTCAGCACCCCTAGCCGGACCGTCAGCTGCAGGGCGACTGCAGGGCCCACCCTGTGGACTCTCCGTAAGGTTAAAGGCAGATTTCCCATCAGGCACTTAGGAGGCCGGAAGGTACTAGCCCCTATGTTCAAATGGCACTATGTTCAAAGTGTTCAAAGGGAAAAAACTGTCAACCCAGAACCCTGTCCCAGGCAAAGCCGCCCTTCCAAAGCGAGGGAGAAATCAAGCCGCTCAGGGAAACAAGTGCTGAGGCACTTATGACCAGCAGACCCGTCCCCCCAGGAAAAGTTCAAGACAGTCCCAGAGCGGCCCCTCACTGGGCAGCATCACAGCCACGGTGGGGGACATACGTCGCCAACGGCAAAAGCAGCTTTTGTTGTAACGATGGTTGTAAGTGTACCTCCAGTTTCCCATGATTCAGGAGGCAAATACATTGAAACAATTACCAATGTAAGAGCTGGTATCGCCTTCCTGCCCCTAATGACAGGCCATCGAAACACGTGAAGGTGAGCAAATCCAAGAGAGAAGCGTGAAACGACAATAACTGGGAACTTCAGCAGCCCACGCTCAGCGGTGGGTGGGGCCACCAGACAGGGGGCTAAGGGAATCAAGGACTCAACACAATAAAGCTGTCGGGTCTCACACTGCAGGGCCCGCCTTCCCCAGTGGCAGCGGACAGTCTTCGGAGGCGCTCGAGGGATGTGTCGCAGGACCGACCACACGTGAGGGTACCAATTCTCAATGGATTTTAAAAGATAGATATTAAATTGGAAATCTCTTTGAAAAAATAACAAAAGAAAACTTCCCTAATTTGGTGAAGGAAACAGACATACAAGTCCAGGAAGCACAGAGAGTCCCAAACAAGTTGGACCCAAAGAGGAACACACCACGGCACATCATAATGAAAACGCCAAAGGGTAAAGATAGAGAGTCATAAAAGCAGCAAGAGAAAAGCAGAGAGTTACCTACAAAGCCGTACCCATCAGACTGTCAGCTGATTTCTCAAGAGAAAACTTACAGGCAAGAAGGGGCTGGAAAGAAGTATTCAAAGTCATGAAAGGTAAGGACCTACATCCGAGATTCCTCTGTTCAGCAAAGCTATCATTTAGAATGGAAGGGCAGAGAAAGTACTTCCCAGGCAAAGTAAAGTTAATGGAGTTCATCGTCACCAAGCCCTTATTTAAATGAAATGTTACAGAGACTTAGTTAAGAAAAATAAGATCAGCCCTGGCTGGTGTCGCTCAGTGGATTGAGCGTCGGCCTGTGAACCAAAGGGTCACAAGGTTCGATTCCCCAGTCAGGGCACAGGCCTAGGTTGTGGGCCGGGTCCCCAGTAGGGGTTGCACAAGAGGCAAGCACACATTGATGTTTCTCTCCCTCTCTTTCTCTCTCCCTTCCCCTCTCTAAAATTAAAAAAAAAAAAAAATCAAAACTGAATAAAAATGGAAATAAATACATATCTATCAACTGAATCTAAAACACTAAGCAAACAAGAACGGAGACAGAATCAAGGATACGGAGAGCGTTCCGCTGGTCGCCAGATGGGGGCGGTGCGAGGGAGGGGTGAGGAGGGGATGAAGAAGTACAAACGGGCAGTCACAGAATAGCTGTGGGGACGGGAGGTGCAGCACAGGAAACGGAGCAGCCAAAGAACTTACATATGTGACCCATGGACCTGAACAATGGTGGGGGGACGGCTTGAGGGAGTGAGGTGCTGGGGGGAGCAAAAGGGGAAAGACAGGGACAACTGTAAGACCATAGTCGATGAAATATGACTGTCAAAAAAGGTGAATGTTAGAGTATCTGTGACCGAAGTGGGTGGAGTTACGACTCAAGAAAACCTGGTACATGCACAAAATTGTGGAAATTAAACCACCAACAGATTAAAGAAGAAATCACAAGGGAAATTAGGAAATACTTAGGGACAGATGAAAGTGAAACCACACCACCTCCGGATCTGTGGGGCGCAGTGACAGGCTGCCGGGGGGGGGGTGGGGGGGGGGGAAGCCTGTGACCAAGGGGCTGCCTCTGACGACGAGAGACCTCGAATCCGCGGCCTGCCTTACAGCGTGAGCCAGGATAAGAAGGGGCCGAACCCAGCGCCAGCAGAAGGGAGGAAACCACGAAGGTTAGAGCAGAGATAAATGAAGGAGTAGAAAAACAGATAAAATAAACGCCCGAGGTCAGTTCCTCAAAACCATCCTCAGCAGGGGGGGGCCAGGAGAGGAGACGCAAATCACTGAAGTCAGAAAGGGAACTGGCGCCGTCGCTGCCACTCCCACAGAGGGAACAGGCCGTAAGCGTGCCCTACGAACAACGCCAAAAACACCACGGGTAGTCTAGGTAAAACACCTCTTCCCGGAAACGCAAAACCTCCCCAGGCTAAACCACAGAGAAAGGGACAGTCGTGGCCGCGTGACTAGTGCGAAGACTGACCGCATCAAGGAGAAAAGCCTCCCTGCGAAGGAGGGCCCAGGCCCCGCGGCTTCACCGGCTAAGGCCACTGAACACCGAGGAGCTACCACCAGCCCCCGTGGTGGTTTCCCGGGAACACGCCCCAGCTCACCCGCGGGACCGGCGGCACCCGGACACCAAGGCCCGACAAGCAGCCACCGGGAAGAAAGCAGACCGACGTCCCTGCTGGGCCGGGAGGCAGATCCTCAGCAGGGCGCGAGGGAGGGAAACTCGCCCGCCTCCCTGGGCTCGCGCCCCACGGCCAAGGGGATTCGTGCCTGGGACGCGAGGATGGGTCAGCACGGTATCAGCCCAGGTCCCGCACCCCGTGGACCGCCCCCACAGCCCCGCCCCGCCCACACAGCCCAGCCCACACGCCCACCTTCCCATCCTCGTGGTAGATGAAGACGTTGCGGGTGCTGTTGTCCTTCAGGTAGGTGACCTGCAGGCCGTGAGGGTGGCCGATCTTGGCCGGCTGGAAGGTGGCATTAAGGTGCTCCACCTTCATGACAGCCTTGGGCTCCTTGGCCTGGGGAGCAAGGCTGGGACTCAGCGCCAGGTGGGCGGGGGCTCCAAGCCTAAGGGAGCAGGCTCGGGGGCTCGGGGGCTCGGGGGGCCTGGGTTTCCTGGTCGGTGAGTCTACAGTAACGGCATCCCCCCTCATAGGGGATGATGATGGGACTCAACACCTGGGCAATTCCCCCATCCTGTAACAGAGGCTCCCGTCTGGTCCGCACCCCCAATCCCCCAACCACAGGCCCGGCTTCCTCCTGGTCCTGGCATGGGGGCTGCCGGGGGTGGAGAGGCTGCGGCCATGAACTGCCATGGTGACGGCATCGCGGAGGGCACGCTAACCTCAGCGGGTCCAGGGCGGCTTTGCCAGCTATAAGGCCTTCAGGACCATCCTTCCCGCCCCATATTTGCCTCGGGGCCCCAGGGTCACCCCAGCCTGTGCTTGCTTGTCCCTCTGATGCCTGGGAGTGCCCACAGGGACAAGCTCGCTCCTTTCGTGTCCCAACGAGTGAGTGGGACCCTGGTTGGAAGGGGCTGCCCCAGAGGGAGGTGTCCCTAAGGAAGAGGGAAGCGTGATTCCTGAAAACTGCATGAGGACAGCTAAGGACACCGTATCGCTGCCACAGGCCCCAACGGGGAGGCCAGGATGCCCCCCACACCGGTCGGCTCACGTCATTTCTGTTGAAATACTTCAGGGCTCCTTCTCGTTCAGTCAGCACAAACTTCCGGCTTAAAAACTGCCCGTTGTCCCGGCCCCTCTTCCAAAGAAAACCCTCTCGGTATCCTGGGAGGAGAGGGGACGCAGGTCAGGGCAGAGGGATGTGGGGGGAGACAGTCGCAATGAACAGGGCTAGGGGCCACCGCCGGACCCGAGCCCAGCCGCAGAGGGCACGGCAGGCAGACTTCAGTCCCCAGATGACCCGTCAGCCCCTACACGTGGGGGACTGCGTGGGTGTGAGCTGGACCCTGGGCCCCGGCCGGGGCTGCTGCTCAGAGCACAGGAGCACAGCGAGGCCGCGCTGGACGCGCCCACGGGGGTTGTGACCCAGGCTGCCTGTTGCTGGCTCCGCTGCTCGGTGGTCTCTTCCTGTTGGAGTTGTGACCAGCGCACACGGAGCCAGGCACCGTCACAGGCCCGCGGGCGTTTCCAACAGTGCATGCCTGTGTGGCCACCTGCGGGGACGGAAGAGCACGACCCCAGTGTGTCCACTGCTGAGTCCCTGGAGCCTGGGAAGGTCGCCTTATGGACACGACGGGACTTGACCAGTGTGAGGAAGGGTCTTGGGATGGGTGAGGGTCCTGGACATCCCTGTGTCCTTGCGCAGGGAGGCGGAGGGAGAAGTGACCACAGAAGCTGGTGCAGTGTGGCCTGGGCCAAGGACACCCCACCCCAGAGCTGGAGGACCCCAAGCAGCCCGCCCTTCGCCTGCAACCACTGAGCTCCTGTGCTGCTGGGCCAGAGGCTCGTGCCTCTGCAGTGCCAGGCCCTGG